>CM050909.1:3120000-3217500 GCA_027726005.1 Juncus effusus
GTTTATAATAGGCCAATCTCAATGGCCAAAGAAGTAGAAGGAGTTTACATGATGATCAAGAAAAATCTCACAAAGGCAATTCAAAAAAAAAAGTGTACATTAACCCGGATTTCATTGATACCCATTACCGGAGGACAAGATGAAACAAGGAGTTACATTTTAGCTCCACCATCAGGCAGTGGAACGGTGGTCATCACTAAGGGTCAAGTAAGACATCTTCTATATGAGGATCTTCAGAGAGAGAGAGATTTTCCCCTAAATTTTTTCGAAACATTTAAATCATGATATATATGAAGATGAGAGAGAGAGAGAGAGAGAGAGAGAGAGAGAGAGAGAGAGAGAGAGAGCCGCTCATTAATGGCCTGAAGTAAGGGGGGTCATCAAAGGTTGCGGCTCATAGTTTTAGGCAAAGGAGTTGTCTGTTAGTCACTCGACAAGGCTTGGGAGAAAGAGAAACATTAAAAAGCTTAATGACTCGATCGTATTAACCATAATGAACAACACGTATGCGTTTACGCTTGGGCCACCCGACGAGGCCAAGGAGTTTGAGGATATTAAATGTCTCGTGGCCCAAGTGGGACGTGAGATGAGTTTTTCTTGGCTACATGGACTAGAAAGTTGAGCAGTAGAAAATTGTACGAAATTCCACTCCAAGTTGCAAGTCAGGTTTAGGATCTAGATAGTATACATGATATTACCACCATCAATCCACTGAGGGTGAGATAGGAGTTCCCCTCTAGCCACCGAGGTTGGCGACTATGAGCGTACATGCCACCTTACCACTTGATGGGGAAACAGGTTATTTCAGACTTTTGAACAAATGGAGCATGATGGATTTTGACTGGTAGGCATGTCCTCTGCTCAATAGCCTTACCCTAAGTATAAACTGAGCACCATTTCTATTTGGCCAAATAGGACTGACGTAGTTTTCTTGAGGACAAGTAAGTTCTAAGCTTTTGAGTTTAATGTCATAATTACTTCCATTTGTATCTTATTTTCAGCACTTTTTTATATCATTGAAAGTTTATTTTGTTAGAATTCAGTTATTGCTGATGTTTGTCTTTAATTTCAGGAAAGAAGGAAATTGAAGCCAAATAGAGCACAAAAGGAGAATCTTGGAGCTACATACAGGGGAACCCGGAGTCAGATCATGGGCCGGGCCCTTGGGCCCGGTCTTCATTACCGCAACCACGATAAGTAATACAGCAACCGTGAATCGCGGCATAGCAGCGATCGAGGTGAGGAGCTCCACAGTCAGAGATGTAAGATAGAAGATGATTATTCTGGAAGATTGGAGCATATTTAGCACTTTAACTCTATTGTGTAGAAAGAACATACAGGAAGAATAAATCAGTGATTAGATTTGATCTTAAATTAGGAATTAGACAACAAGAGATTATTTGATTGGGTCGATTAGATTTGATCTTAAATTAGGAATTAGACAACAAGAGATTATTTGATTGGGTCTTGATTGAGGATTAGATTTAGGGTTTATATTTGATTAGATTATGGGTAGATATATTTCTTTTTTATTGTAGACCGGCCCTTCTGTTGGGTAACCCGTAGCCATGTACGTTACATGCGCAGTGGAACCTACGGGTTCAACCCGCCCTAGGATCATCGCTATGGAAATAAAAGTACGAGATTAGCTATTAAAATTTATACCTCGGATCTTTCTGATCCGCGAGACGAAGAACGGATGAAGGTCTGAACTTTTCTGACGTGCAGCCTTCTCCTTCCTGAAGCTCGACTTCACGAACCTCCTTGCTTCTCCTAGGGATGAAGAACTGATCGCTTGTTTATCTCCAAAGTAGGACATCTCTACTCGTATCTACGCGAACTTCAGACAGACGGAATTACCGGACTCGGCTAAACGAGTCAGGAAATACTTTTCGAAATTACCCTCACAAGACTCTCTCTTTTTTAGTATTACGGCTGCATCTAAGGCTTCTAATTGTGTATCTAATAGAGGGGGCATGCCCCTCTATTTATACTAGAGAGAGGGGTGAAAGAATGACAAGTTTCGATAAGGAAACCCTTCCAGCCGCCGGAGTTCCGGTCGAACGGAACCTGTGTTCTGGTCGGCCGGAATAATTTCAGCCTTTGTAAAATTTAGTTCCGGTCGACCGAAACTTGTGTTCCGGTCGGCCGGAACAATTTCAGCCTTTGTAAAATTTCAGCATCTAATGCTTTATTCTTTCACCAATTTATACATCACATGTATAACTGTTTCTGAGGTATTTTCTTCCCGTCCGAATGGAGTTCATTGTGTGACCGTGTAGGTTACATTTAACGCTGGCAACAATCTTCTAAAGATCGTAAGTCATGAGTAACCTCTAGACTGATGTCATGACTACCCATGTTAAATGAAATGATCAGCGATCATAAACTTATCTGAATAGACGTTTGTTTATTTCTTTTGTTCTACGATATATGTCTTGATCACAAGGCACGGTAATATGTCATCCTTGAGTTTGATCAAAGTCTCTTTCCTGATCGAGAATTAGACTGAGTAAATACAAAATGATATTAACAACACATGTTAATCCATTTTGAGCATGGCCATGTATTTCCTTCAGTCCTAGTTCATCAGGGGGCCCAGAGATATCTCCCTCATGACGAGAGGAACAAATCCCATCTTGGTCACTCATATTCCTCGTCATGATTCAGTGCATACCTAATGATGACCCTAATGATCATCACTTTACGGATGACATAGGAACATATTAAAGTATGCAGTTCAGAATACAGGAATCCATGGTGACTTCAGGTCGTAGGAACAAGCGCACTATTCATATGAGAATCGCTAATGACATATACCATGTATATTCTCATAGTATGGTCAGTCCAGTATGTGTTCTCTAACACGTACCTATATTCCAGACTTGACATCTCTATGTCCATGATTAGCAGAACATGATCATCCAGCCTGCGAATATACTAGTGTGGATATGTAGCTTCTTACCTAAAGTATGTTTATCTCTATAAACATCCTATATATCACTAGGGACAGTTTAGAATGTCATTCGTTGGTTCACAGTTCTACTATCAGAATCACGTATTCTGATGGCGTGAACCCGAAGTGTCATTCATGGTTGATATAAGATATTTACATTCACAACCCATACACACAGATATATAAGAAACAACCTTTATTGAATAAATAATAATGTCTTAATACATATTCCATTTCCTAGCACAAATACATTTGGCCTGGGGCACTAATCCTACAGTCTCCCACTTGCACTAGGCCAACTCCAAGCATCTTCTGTCCGTAGACCTAACATGACCCTCATGCTTTGCTTGCGGGAGTGGTTTAGTTAATGGATCGGCGACATTGTCGTCCAATGACACTCTACACATTTAACATCACCCCTTCATATGATCTCCCTAATCAGATAGAAGCGTCGCAGTATGTGCTTGGATCTTTGGTGAGATCTCGGTTCCTTTGCTTGTGCGATCGCTCCATTGTTGTCACAATATAGATGCACTAGTTCCGAGATGCTCGAAACTACTCTTAGCTCCTCAGAAAAATTCTTTATCCAAATAGCTTCTTTAGCCGCTTCTACAGCGGCTATATACTCTGCTTCCGTTGAAGAAGACTATGAAAGAAAAAGAAAGTAACGAAGGTTCCAGCTTCGAGATGCTTGCTTCAATCCATAGATGGATTTCTGAAGCTTGCAAACCTTACCAGAATTCTTAGGATCGACAAAACCCTCGGGTTGCATCATAAGCACGTCCTCGGTCAGATTTCCGTTTAGAAAAGCTGTTTTGACATGCATTTGTCATATTTCATAGTTATAATATGCTTCTATGGCTAATAGAATTATGATGGATTTAAGCATAGCTACAGGTGAGAAAGTTTCGTCATAGTCAATACCATGAACTTGTTTAAAACCTTTCGCCACAAATCTTGCTTTGTAGGTTTGTACCTTTCCATCCACGTCAATCTTCTTCTTGAAGATCCACTTACATCCGATGGTCTTCAAGCCTTCGGATGAATCAATCAAATTCCAAACTTGATTGTCTTGCATGGATTGCATCTCGGCTCTCATGGCCTCTAACCATTTTTGAGAGTCAGGACTTTTCATAGCATCTAGGTAGGACGTGGGTTCATCATCTATGAATGTCACATCATCATCATTAGACACGAGAAATCCATATCTCTCGGGCTCATGACGAATCCTACTAGATCTACGTTGAGTCTGTTGTGTTTCAAGCTCACAACTCCTTGAGAGCTTGTTTGTTCCTCCATCATAGGTTCTGCAACTATAGATGGGTCTCGAATTTCTTTGAGTTGTACTTTGCTCCCACTGCTTCTCATAGAGACAAACTCTCTTTCCAAGAAGGCTCCATTGCGAGCAACAAACACTTTGTTCTCCGATGGGTGGTAAAAGTAATATTCTTTAGTTTCCTTAGGATATCCTACAAACAAGAACTTATCAG
This sequence comes from Juncus effusus, assembly GCA_027726005.1. NCBI lineage: Eukaryota > Viridiplantae > Streptophyta > Magnoliopsida > Poales > Juncaceae > Juncus > Juncus effusus. The sequence continues at coordinate 3,124,447 of CM050909.1, forward strand.
ATTTGGGTCCGAGTTTATCGGGAAACTGACGTTTGACATATGTCTCACATCCCCAAATTTTAAGAAAAGAAAACTTGGGGCTTTTCCCCGTCCATATCTCATATGGCGTCTTTTGAACCGCTTTGGATGGAATCCTGTTCATAACCCCAGAAAGACATTGAAAGACTCGTTTGACTCATCATCGATCGAACCATATCCAATAAGGTTCGATTCCTCCTCTCAGACACTCCATTCCATTGAGGAGTTCCTGAAGGAGTCTATTGCGAAACTATTCCACATTCTCTGAGATGATCTTCAAATTCCTGACTCAGATATTCGCCTCCTCAATCAGATCGAAGTGTTGTAATCTTCTTGCCAAGTTGATTTTGTACTTCATTTTTAAATTCTTTGAACACTCCAAAGGAATCGGACTTATGCTTCATTAGGTAGACATAACCATATCTACTGAAGTCATTGATAAGTCATTAATTATACACATTTTATACCCTATACATATGTGATATTGCACCATTATATACATTAATATTCGATTTATATCGATAATAATCACAAATTGAATGTTGATACTACTAATGACATATTTATGTGAATTCAGGTGCAATTTGGATGGAGCATAGCTTGAAAATAAATATGTTGGAGCACAAGATGGAAATAATAATCAAGACTCGGGCCTGCCGACACAGCCTCAGTATTTCGGCCATAACTCACAATCTGGGCCTTCTCTATATGCATACTATATACTGTTGGAAAGAAGAGAACAAGGCCCACAATTCTTCCATATCACCAGAACCCAATTCAGAGATATACGTGTCCCAAATTGACCATCTTCTGGACAGATCTATCATGCACTTTGCATTCACTCTTCATGTTTTTGCCATGCTCATTCACACTCTTTGCATGGGGCTTCATTCATCCCTCATGATCACCTTTTGAGAGGGATATAACCAGGTGCAAGGCATCTATTCTAATCACTTTTGAACTTCATCATTCTCTCTCTTGGAGTTGGGCAAGTCAAGCAAGCTTCACCCTTCCATCCACGCTTCATTAATGGGTTCTATCATTATTTTATTTTCTTTATTTTCCATGTATTTCGAGTAAGCCCTTCGAGGCATAGTTAGTGTTTATGTTTTTGTGTTGTAACTTTTGAGACCATTAATAATGAATTTCATTTGAACGGTTATATTCTGTTTTTATTTACTTATTATCTTTCATGCTCAATGAATTATTTTAAGTTTATTTCGGTCAATTCTATGTTCAATAGTAATTAACAAGGGCCACAAAATTCCTTTGGTTGCTTTGCTCAATAGCTTCCATTAGAATTTGAATAATAGCCAAGTGCAAATAACTCATAACGAACTAAACAGTTCTGAACAAGCTCATTGTTTAGGAGGTTTTGATTTGTTTAAATAACCAATGATTCCTATTGAATTGGTTATGATATTCAAGTAGGTTAGTGTTTTTATTTACGAGCTCATCTAAACTAAAATTCTATCTTTTCGTGTGAGTTATTTATCGGTAGAGCTCATCTTACTGCACTTAAGATATTAATTCCAAATTCATTATTATAATCAAGGATAAAGTTACACACAAATTCACTACACGAAACTATGCCTCATTTCACAAAACCACCACATCTCTTAGTCTTTACTTTAAGTTTTCTCTTTATTTGTTACTTTCATTTTGTTGCAATCAACCAATCAACAACCCCCCCAATTGTGTGTCTTGTTTTAGGTCTTGTGTTTGGTTTTATTTACGGTCTTGGTTTCTCTTTATTTTAGTTTTCTGTTTTTGTTCGAGTCCGTTTTCATTAGAGGAGTAATCCTTTCACCTAGTTTTAGTCTAAATAGCTCTCTGTGGTTCGACCCCTACTTCCACTATCTACTTTGTTGTAGTTAAGTCTAGGGTTATAAATTTCTTTTGGTAAGTATAAACGACTGCAAAAATACCTCTTATCAGTCATCCGTAAAAGTTATGAAGTACCGATACCCACTTCTAGCTGGCGTACTCATCGGTCCACATACATCAGTATGTATGAGTTCTAATAAGTCATTGACCCTTTCACCAACTTTTCTGAAGGGTTTCTTAGTCATCTTGCCAAGTAAACAAGACTCGCACGTCTCAAATGATTCCAAATCAAATGAGCCTAAAATTCCATGAGAGTGGAGTTTAGAAACGCGTTTCTCATTTATATGGCCTAAGCGACAGTGCCAAAGGTATGTCGTATTTGAGTAATTCGGTTTGAATCATTTAGTGTTAATGTTATATATGGACTTATAATTCTCTTTCTTAAGATCTAGCACGTAAAGATCTCTTTCTAATAGAACATTTCCATAGAAAAGATTATCTTTTAAGATAGAATAATTATTATTCTCAATAACAAATTTATAACCATCCAAAGCTAGACTAGAAATAGAAATAATATTTCTGCTCATAGCAGGTACAAAATAACAATTATTAATGACTAATACAAGTCCACTAGGCAAAGTCAATAAATAAGTTCCTACGGCTAATGCAGCAACTCTTGCTCCATTTCCCACACGCAGGTCGACTTCGCCCTTAGCCAATCTTCTACTCCTTTGTAGTCTCTGCACATCATTACAAATGTGAGTACCACATCCGGTATCCAATACCAAAGATTTAGGAGTAAGTGAATTAGTCTCAATAACAAATATACCTGAAGCGGTAGTCACACTACCCTTCTTGATTTCGTCCTGATAGAGTTTGCAGTTTCTCTTCCAATGGCCAACCTAGTTGCAATGGAACCAAAATCCCTCCTCATCTTTCTTGATCTTAGGTTTAGGCAACACCTTGCCTTTACCCTTCTCTTGTTACCGGTCTTCTTACCCTTCTTCTTGTGAACCATTAGGACGTCTTTGACATAATTTGTCTTCATGTCCTCCTGTGCGTTCTTAAGCATCCCATGCAACTCGGTGATGGATTTCTCCATCTGATGCATATTATAGTTCATGATGAATTGCTTAAAACTAGGAGGCAACGACCCGAGAATTATGTCAACAGCCAATTCTCTGGGCATAGCTGAACCAAGCCTCTCCAATTGATCAAGATAGCTTTTCATCTTGAGTACATGAGCACTCACAGATGAACCTTCAACCATCTTCGTATCAGTCAGAGACACGGTCGCTTTATAACGCTCAACTCTAGTCTTCTCTTGGAACATTTCCTTGAGAGTTACGATCATATCGTAAGCCCCCATGTCCTCCAGTTGTTTTTGAAGCTCGGAGGTCATGGTTGCTAGGATGAGACAAGCTATCTATGTGTCGTCTTTGACGTATTTAGCATATGCATCTCGGGCAGCCCTTGCGGCTCCCTGTTCTGGTTCTTCTGGGTAAGCCTCTTCTATGACATACAGTTTATTGTCAGCCTTGAGAACAATTCTTAGGTTTCTAAACCAGTCAAGGAAGTTAAACCCATTGAGCTTATCCTTCTCAAGGATAGATCGCAAATTTAACCTTGAATTGTTATTGTTTTCCATTATTCTACAAGTTAAAATGTAAAGTGCCATTATTATTTATTCATTGGGGTTGTTTTGTTTTGGTGTTTCTTATATTGTACTCCCACTATTTTTCTTCAAATCAACCACCTTCAGTAGTATTGATTCGGAAACTTCAATTAAATGAGGTTTCATAGTGAGTCAAGATCCGTATTTCATTGAGTATTAAGTGCGGTTTGGCGCAACCCTCAATACACAACTATTTAGGTAGGAATACTTCCAATACTATATCATATACAACTCTTTCCTTTTATGGAATGAGCATCATATGCCCGGTGTATTATTCCATCTTATGCCCTGAGCCCAAGTCCGACTTGCTTGCTCAGTTAAGTTTAACCATGTATGATTATCGATGAAATAGAGTCCAGCACACTCAGCTTTGGCATGACCCATGCTGGACGCCATCTCCCGCATACCCTCCTTTACAAAGACAATCTCCCATATGCCCAGCTTTGGCATGACCCACGTGGAAGACGGTCTAAGTATCGAGGGCTTCAGCGACATAGGGGGCACTTCCTTACTTAATATTCTGAAGGATTTTGTTTCTAGAATTATAAAAATAAATATCATAGAAACAAGTCAAAAATGGTATAAGCCTATTTCTCACGAGCGATCATGAGGTTCCTAATCCTAGATCTATCTCTAGATTGCAGATGAATCTTTAACGAACCCTTCGTTGTGTGTGTGCGAAGATCCAATGCCATCTTCTGAAGATTGCGCCAAGATCTTTGCCTTGTAGTCTTGATATAATATCTATCCTAACAACTATCCTATTGCTAGAAAATATAATTTACAACTTTGGACAACTCATAGGTTGCCATTATTACAACTTTGGACAACTCACTGGTTTCCATAGATATTAAATAAAATTACAAGCATTCACACGCAAGATTACATCACAGAACAATCACAGATCTAAGGCTCATACCATATTTACATATTAAATTCCTTGTATAACAAAAATTAGGGTTTCTTCAAAATTCAGCCTTATTCCGTTGGGAACGGAACCATTCCGTTCTCAACGGAATAACGCTGGACAATTCTGGCAAAATTTATGCCTATTCCGTTCTGAACGGAACTATTCCGTTCAGAACGGAATAACGCTGACTTTTCAGTTTCCTTTAATTTTAGTTCTGTTTCCGAAACAGATTCCGAAAAACTTTTTTTTTTTTTTTGAAACTCTAGAAAATCAAAATATCCAATATTATATTCCTAGAAACTATTTCCGTGATGCTATGAAATAATATTTTCAAAACCCTAAAATTTATTATACTAGAATTTATTAAATTTGAAATATAATCGACGATTATTTCCTTAACGAACGCTCTGATGCCACTGTTGGGTAACCCGTAGCCATGTACGTTACATGCGCAGCGGAACCTACGGGTTCAACCCGCCCTCGGATCATCGCTAAGGAAATAAAAGTACGAGATTAGCTATTAAAATTTATACCTCGGATCTTCCTGATCCACGAGACGAAGAACGGATGAATGTCTGAACTTTTCTGACGTGCAACCTTCTCCTTCCTGAAGCTCGACTTCACGAACCTCCTTGCTTCTCCTAGGGATGAAGAACTGATCGCTTGCTTATCTCCAAAGTAGGAGATCTCTACTCGTATCCACGCGAACTTCAGACAGACGGAATTACCGGACTCGGCTAGACGAGTCCGGAAATACTTTCCGAAATTACCCTCAGAAGACTCTCTCTCTCTCTTGGTATTACGACTGTCTCTAAGGGTTCTAATTGTGTATCTAATAGAGGGGGCATGCCCCTCTATTTATACTAGAGAGAGGGGTGAAAGAATGGCAAGTTTCGATAAGGAAACCCTTCCAGCCACCAGAGTTCCGGTCGACCGAAACTTGTGTGCCGGTCGGCCGGAACAATTTCAGCCTTTGTAAAATTTAGTTCCAGTCGACCGGAACTTGTGTTCCGATCGGCCGGAACTTGTGTTCCGGTCGGCCGGAACAATTTCAGCCTTTGTGAAATTTCATCATCTAATTTTTTATTCTTTCACCAATTTATACATCACATGTATAACTGTTTTTGAGGTATTTTCCTCCCGTCTGAATGGAGTTCATTGTGTGACCGTGTAGGTTCCATTTAACGCTGGCAACGATCTTCTAAAGATCGTAAGTCATGAGTAACCTCTAGACTGATGTCATGACTACCCATGTTAAATGAAATGATTAGCGATCATAAACTATCTGAATAGACGTTTGTTTATTCCTTTTGTTCTACGATATATGTCTTGATCACAAGGCACGGTAATATGTCATCCTTGAGTTTGATCAAAGTCTCTTTCCTGATTGAGAATTAGACTGAATAAATACAAAATGATATTAACAACACATGTTAATCCATTTTGAGCATGGCCATGCATTTCCTTCAGTCCTAGTTCATCAGGGGGCCCAGAGATATCTCCCTCATGACGAGAGGAACAAATCCTATCTTCATCACTCATATTCCTCGTCATGATTCAGTGCATAGCTAATGATGACCCTAATGATCATCCCATTACGGATGACGTAGGATCATATTAAAGTATGCAGTTCCACATACAGGAATCCATGGTGACCTCAGGTCGTAGGAACAAGTACACTATTCGTATGAGAATCGCTAATGACATATACCATGCATATTCTCATAGTGTGGTCAGTCCAGTATGTGTTCTCTAACACGTACCTATATTCCAGACTTGACATCTCTATGTCCATGATTAGCAGAACATGATCATCCAGCCTGCGAATATACTAGTGTGGATATGTAGCTTCTTACCTGAAGTATGTTTATCTCTATAAACATCCTATATATCACTAGGGACAGTTTAGAATGTCATTCGTTGGTTCACAGTTTTACTATTAGAATCACGTATTCTGATGACGTGAACCCGAAGTGTCATTCATGGTTGATATAAGATATTTACATTCACAACCCATATACATAGGTATATAAGAAACAACCTTTATTGAATAAATAATAATGTCTTAATACATAATCCATTTCCTAGCACAAATACATTTGACCTGGGGCACTATTCCTACACCTTCACCTATAAAAGGGTGAACCCTGTGGCCCGTCAGGGGGTTCACAATTTTATCGTAGTTTGTAATAGGAAGCCGCGCTTCATTGTAAGAGACAAACACAAAAAAAAAGTTGTACTGTTTTATGTATCAATCTATTTATCTTTTGGAGTTAATTATGTACTCAAGTAACTAAACTCCTTTCTAGGGTAGAGTTCGAGTAGTGGAATCAATGTCTTTTTAATCTCATATTTGTTTGTGTTGTCTAAGTTTCATACTTTGTATCTTGTTTTGTGCTTTTTCAATCCAACTCGAGACATATCTTGATATTTAGGTCAGCAAGAAAGTAAGGAGAAACCAGGTCATTAGGCCTAGATCTAACGCCTTGGTCTTAGACCTCATGGTAAAGCCTGGCGGGCAAGTTTCAAATTACTTATCCCGTCAGTCTGAGACCCTGGAGGTGGAACCTTGCCGATCCTAACAACAAGACAAGAATTGGTAGAGTGAGTATGGGAGTGTTGTTGATTGAGTCAAGGAGTCAGGAGAACCGAAAGGCCTGCTTGAGGAGGTTAAGAGAGTCCCTCCGCGCAAGGGCAAGTGAGAGGACTCTTGACGATGGAGAACTGGGGCATGACGGATATCAAACCCATCACATGAAGGAAGAACCCCCTGCTACGAAAGCAACACCGACAAAGACGAGCGAGATCAGACGGAGAACAACGAAAGAGCTCGACCCCTAGAATTCTCTTTTATCAACTTAAAGACTACCTTCTATCATGGACATGGATCATGATAACCTAGTCCACGGCTCGATAAGGGACCATTTTATTTTATTTTTATTCTAAATCCAAAACCAACTAAAAGATTTAATCCGAAGTACATTTAAGAAACTAAAACAATCTACTCCTCCCAGTGGATTTGACACCCAAAGTACCACACGTAGATCATGCACTTGCAATTGAAACTGAGTAATCTAGGATTTAATTTGATGGAGGTTCAAGGTTAGCTAAGGACTAGGGTTTCATGGAAGGTAGAGTAGGGTTTTTGTTTGAGGTTGAAAAATAAGAAGAAAGAAAGGAGTTTGACGGAGAAGGGATGGGGGCTGTCGGGTTTTAAAAGGCTTAACGGGCTTAGTTAAGGGGCTGTCGGGTTTGGAGAGGAGAAATATCGGGTTTTGGGCTTAAACCATCTAAAAGGTTGTCGGGTCTGAATAGGAGAAAAAAATGGGTTTAGGGTTTGGGTTGTCTGTCGGGTTTTACAAGTTATTTATCAGGTTTGGTTAAGAACGGAATCAGATCCAACCTTTGGAAATTCGCAGGGTCTGGTTGACTGGATGGTTCGTCCGGTTGACTGGATTGCTAGGGTGTCCGGTTAACAGGAGACCATGGTCCGGTTAACTAGAGGTCTGAGGAAAAAAATTTTGAAATTTGTTTTTTTAAGGGTTTCGAGAGGTGGTTTCAAATAAGTTTTCATCAAGACACTTTTTATTCTAATAATATATTTTACTATATATATACATATATATATATATATATATATATATATATATATATATATATATATATATATATATATATATATATATATATGTATGTATATATATTTAAAAAATCGAGGAGAATCAATAAAATACCGAGAAAATTCTAAAGAAAAGAAAAATTAATCTTTGAGTTCAAGCATACCGAGCTTTAACCTTAAGTCGGAGAATGGAGCATATGGCTCTGTGAAGATGTCGGTGACTTATTCGGTTGAGCCAACTTGAGGAATTTCGAATCCTCTTTTTCGACATTATCGCTGATTAAATGGTGTCGAATTTTGATGTGTTTTGTCTTCGGATAGAAATAGCACTATTATTGTCGCACATAATAGGAATCTTTCAAAACTCGAGTCTGTAGACACCTAGCGTCTGGTTGAGCCATAATAGTTGAGCACAATAACTTCCCGCCGTTACGTATTCTTCTTCAGCCATCAAAAGTGCGATGGAGTTCTGCTTTCGACTCGACCACGAAACTAGGTTTCCACCAAAGAGACACGTGCCACTCGTGCTTTTTCGGTCAACTTTAGAACCTGCAAAGTCAACATCTGTATACCCTAATAGTGACAAAGTACTATCAAGATCATACCATAATCTCAGCTTTATTGTCCATTTTAGGTACCTAAATATATGCTTAACCACATTTTGGTAGGATATTTTAGGATTTGCTTGGAATCGAGTACATAAACACACGGCAAACATAATATTGGGTCTACTAGCCGTTAAATATAATAAACTTTCAATCATACCTCGATACTCTGAAATATCCACTGATTGACCTGTTTCATCAGCGTTGAGCTTTATGTCCTTATCATCAGAGCATCGTTCGTCTTTCCTTGGTCCATACCAAATCACTTGAGCAACTCGTGTGTGTACTTGGCTTGATTGATGAAGATCCCTTCGGGAGTTTGCTTGATTTGCAATCCAAGGAAGAAGTTTAGCTCGCCCATCATGCTCATCTCAAATTCACTATGCATCAAAACAAAAAATTCCTCGCAAGTGCCGCCTCACTAGATCCAAATAGAATATCATCAACGTAAATTTGAACAAGTGAAATAGAATCTCCCATTTTCTTTGTGAGGAGTGTGGTGTTGCTCTTTCCTCATTCGAAGCCATTGGATGCGAGGAATATGGAGAGTCATCCATACCATTCACGAGGTGCTTGCTTCAACCCGTACAAAGCCATGGTGAGTTTGTAAACATGATCCGAATGGGTCGGATCCTTGAAACTGGGGGGGGGGGGGGGAGGGGGGGGGGGGTTGCTTCATGTAAACATGCACTCTTAACATCCATTTGGAAGAGTATGAACCCTTTAATTGATGCATATGCTAAGAGTAGTCTAATGGACTCCAACTGATCAATATGAGCAAACGTCTCCTCAAAATCAATTCCTTCTTGTTATTTGAATCCGTGAGCAGAGAGTCTCGCTTATTTATCACAACTGTACCGTGTTCATCGAGTTTTTTCTGAAAAACCCATTTATTACTGATAACGGATCGGTTGTCGGGTTGAGGGACTAGGGTCCGCACACGGTTACGCTCAAATTGAGTGAGTTCATCTTGCATTGCTAAAATCTAATCGGTGTCTCCATTTGCTTCTTTGAAGGACTTGGGTTCGGTTTGTGATAAGAATGCACAATATACGACTAGATTTTCTGTGTTGGATCGGGTTCGAATTCCTTCTTGTGGATCTCCCAACACGTTCAATAGAGGGTGTGCGGACAAGATAAAAAGGCGCAAATTCTGTTTGAACACTTTAGGAGGATTATGGGAACAAAAAATGAAGACTGTGAGATAACCCGACTAGACATCAACCATACAACTCTGCCTCAAACCACAAAATTTAGATCTTCTATGAATTGTAATCTCAGCTCACCACAGAAGAAATAGGACAAGCAATCAAAGAATGGGACAAAAACAAATCATCAGGTCCTGACGGACTGACCGGAGAGTTTTACAAAAGGTTTATGAACACCCTTATGCTAAACTTATTAGCAACTTTCAATTCAAATGAGACCCTAACAGAAGGCTCAACGAACTCAATACTACCTATATTACCTTAATTGCGAAAGTGGATAATGCCTTGCATCCGGGTGATTTCCGACTTATAAGACTCATGCAGAATGATAAGAGGAAATCAATCAACTTTTATCAGAGGAAGAAACATTACGGAGAATTTTGTATATGCATAAGAATTATTACATCTAGCAAAGATGTCTAAAACCGCACTACTCACTTTCAAAGCCGATGTGACAAAAGCATTTGATATGATTGATTGGAATTTCATCCAAGAGGTTCTCCAGAAAAGAGGTTTTCAATCAAAAATGGATGGCATGGATCACTAATCGTATTCTGAAGGGGTCAGCAAAAATTCTAGTTAATGGTACTGCAAGGAAAACAATACATTATAGGAGAGGAGTTAGACTGGGAGATCCCCTATTACCTTACATTTTCATTCTGGCCATGGATGTTCTTGCTTCTCTCCTCCATAAATTGTTGGGGAAAAAATTCATAACTCCAGTAGTGCCAGATACTCACCCTTGCCTACTGTATACCGATGACTCTATTTTCTCATTTGACCAAACATCCAACAGATAAGATGGTACAAATTCATTCTAAGCCTATTTAGTATAGTATCTGGCCTTAATATAAACTAAAATAAATCAGAATTTACATTAATTGCAACCGATAACTTATTGCCAAATAACTTAAAGCAAGAAAGAGGTTGCAAATATACGCTCTTCCCAATTAAATACCTGGGTTTAGCTCTCTCTGATCAAAACCTCCAAAAACAACACTACAAGCCAGTACTGGAAAACTATCAAAGCGGCTCTCAGGATGGAAAAAGAACATGCTTTCAATTGGCGGAAGAATAGTCCTCATAAATGTGATGCTTTCAGTAATCCCTAAAATATGTCAGTATTTCGATTACCAAATTGGCTAATTAAGGAAATAGACAAGATAAGAAGAAAATTTCTATGAAAAGGGAATAATGATAACTTAACAGGATATTCATTACTCAACTAGAAGGAAATTTGTAAATCTAAGAACCTTGGTGAAATGGGGATCCTCAACATTGACACCATGAATAAAACATTACTCATGAAGTGAATATGGAAATTCCATAAGTCTAAGCACAAATAACTGGGATAATTTAGTAACTGAAAGCACATTGGTACAGTATCCCTTCACGGATAGTACAATCTATCGACACTATGGAAATACTATACAACACTTCTAGAACAATTTTACCTGGTAGTAGTTGGAGGACTAATTGGCTAGGTAAAATACTAATACATGATTACCCGAACCTATACTCCTTTGCACTCAATTAAGAAGGATCTATTAGTGAATTTCGTCAACAAGGAATCTGGCATATACCACTGAGACATAATTTAAATCAGCATGCTAATGAAGAACTAACGAGATTATAAATACAACTGAGACAAGAGAATATAGTGGAGGGAAAAGATCAAATCTCATGGAGATGACAACCAAAAGGAGAATTCTCAATAAAAAAAAGTGCATACAATTTTACGGCGAAAAGAATCTACACTATCTCCAACCTCCGAAAAATCTGGAAAATAAAAGCACCGCTACAAATAAAGGCTTTCACATACTTGACTCTAAAAAAGCAAAATCAGCTCGGTAGACAATTTAGCGAAAAGAGGCTGGCACATACTCAACAAATACTACTTATGTAATGTCAGTACAACACTTATTTAGGGACTGTTATTATACTTCCCAAACGTTGACATTCATCTTAAAACAAAACCCGGGAATTATCTACATCCCTGTAAATAAGGTCTTCTCCTCTGTACGGAATGCAAGAAAAGGAAACATCAACATCTTATTCGCTCTTGCCTTTTGCTTTCATGTTTGGAAAGAATGATCTAACAGAATTTTCAATGCTACATCAAATAACCCGTCAATGCTGGCAGATATGGTTCAAGAAGAAGTTCTACTCTGGAAAATATCATTTTAATTGTTTCAGTTCTTTTTTTCATTTTCACTGTTTTTTCTTACTCTTTTTCATTTCACTTGTATTTTTCTTTTAAACTTACACCTGTAATTACGGCATGTAATACTGTTTTTCATCAATATACGAGGATATAGAACTTTAAGCCTATTCCTTAAAATAAAAAATACATTGAAAGCAAGACATAATCCAAATCAGTTTCTCTCCCAAAGCATCAATTTCTCAAACTCGAAGAGATCAAAATCCAAATCAATACCTCAATTATCAAAAACACATGAAAGAACAAAACGATTAATAGCAAAAAGGAAAAAAAGGGACCTGACTGAGCTTGTTTGGATACAAGAGGTTTTTCTTCTTGTTCGTGTTCAGTATCAGAGTAGGAAAAAAGTAGCGGCTCTAGAGGTTGTGACCATAGGAATATTATTTTTTCCTTCTTAGTAATTTCCTTTTCTTTTTTGAGAACTCAGACGGACTCGGAAAGTGGATTAATATGCAAATATTATGTGGGAAATTTAAATTGTCTTATAACATTTATGTGGGTCTCAGTTACATATATTTAAACACATATTTCGTCACAGATGATCTCGTTTTATATTTAAACTTTTAAAAGAGACCCCGTAACAAGATTCAATTCACCTATTCTTCGTTTTAAATAGTAAAATTAATCGTTTTGCTTATTCCGGAAGAAAAATAGTCGGTGTAAAGTAAACTCCAAGTGATTGATTGATTTTATCCACTGATTGTGTAGAGAGAGGGGCGATTTGTTGATCGGACATGAATTGTGAAGTTTGCGAGCTGAAAGAGTTGGTTCGTGTTCTCTTTTTTCGATTTTTTCGATTTATTTGTCTATTTTGATTGGGCCCCTGAGTGATTAGTTTTGTGACTTCGATTGATCGTTTGTTAATTTGGGTAAATTGTAGGAGGTGGAGCAGTTTGAGATCAAAGAAGTGTTAAGCTGTAAATGCATTTTATCGATTTTAATTGAACAGAAATTTATTTGATTGGTTTCACTTCTTGAATAATTTATATACAGTATATATATGTTGAATATTAAATTTGAATATTTCTATCAGATGATTGAATCGGAATTCTGACATACTATTTTATTTCAGTTATTTTCATCGTTCTTTTTATTTCAGTTATAATTATATTAGATTAGTAAAATATTGAAAAAGGATAGATTTCCATATGTGATGATATCCTTTCAATTTCATCAGAATCCAAACTGAAAAGTTTTTGAAATGAAATTGCATGTTTTTGTAATGTAATTTTCCTGTTTCATACTTTGATTATTCTCCTCATAAAATTTATTTAAAGTTTTATCTCTTAAATATAATTTCTATTTTTTCTGACAAATAGTTGAATTTTAATTCAGGTGTATTACATACAATTTTATTTCACAGAGCTTTAGGCCTCATTAGGCCAAAGGATGTAGATTGTGAGCTTTTTGAATTAACATATGTAAGTACCAAATTATCTCAAAATATAAAATAATTTCGGACATTTATTTTCCCTTTTTAATTAAATTTTCAATTTATTTGTTTTTACAAAAACATAGGTACAATGTGGGGTTGCTGATGTGGAAAAAGAAATAGAAGAAAAAATTGATGAATTTATTCATAAAGTTAAAAAGCACCCCAACAGAAGAAGCCAGGTTAATTTTTTATGTTTTTACTTTAAAAATTTAAAAATATTTTGTACTTTTTTAATTTAGAAAAAAGATGTTCAATTCAATATACCATTTTTGTGTAACTTAAACCATTTTCAGTATTTAATCACCAATATATCACTTTTTTAAATTAGTATAAAAAAATGATTAAAAAACCATGCAATTATTATTATTCTTATTACTATTATTATTATTTCTTATTTATTGTTATATTTGATTGGATTCTTGCAGATATGTGTATCATTTTTTGAGACTAAACAGGCAGCATGGTTTAGCAATAAATCAGACCGTATATATTTCGAAAGGTGGTTCATTAATTTGAATATAATTAATCACAAAACACATAATAAACCTAATCAGAGCAAAGTCGACATTGATCCTGGAGGTAAATTTACATCTTCACCCTCATATTTTACATTCAGTACAAAATTGCATTTTCACCCTCCTTTTTTTGAAAATTCTAGAGTTTACATTTGACGAGAGAGAAACGCACCGTAATAAATTAGAATCTTCATTGCGCGAAATATTATTTGAAATTATAAAGTTTGTGAATGAGAAAAGAGATCATTTACCAAATATACCTCCTAATATAGAAGGAGCTTCGTTTCCTTATGAAATCTCAATCTTGAGGTTTGCATTCTAGTCCCTCAAATTTGTTTTATTTACACAAATATCTTTATGGGTTTCATTTTTATTTTAATATATTTTATAATTTTTATTTTTATTTTTGCAGTTCATCAGATTCTTCGTTTAGGGTTTTAAAGAGAATGTTGCAAACAGGACAGCAGACTATGCTTAGCTAATTTTCTATACAAAAATATACGTTTTATTTTAGGGAAATTCTTCAAAAACCCCCTAACTTTTTTGGTATTTATCAAAAACCCCCTAACTTTTCAAATTCTTCAAAAACTCCCTATAAAGTCATTTCAATTTTTCTTTTACCCCCTATGAAGTTAAATTGAACTTTGTCATCCAATTTTTTTTTGTAAAAGACCAAAATACCCCTCATATATATATTTTCTATATTTTATTATATTCAATTAAAAGTAATAAATAAATAAATAATATTTTTGAATATTTTATTCATGATTAATTTTGATGATATTTTATGATATTATTTTACAATGCAAATTTTTTATTTTAATGTATTATATTACAAAGAAATATTTTTCAATTATCCTATATTTAGATTATAATTTTCTTTTACCTAAAATATTATTTTCTTCTTTATTATTTATTATGATTTGTTTATATTCTAGTTCTCATGAATTTATGTAAAATATAAATTTACTTTTTACTTATTTTTTAATTGAATAAAATAAAATAGAAAAATAAACATATGAGGGACATTTTAGTCTTTTAATAATTTTATTGGATGGAGAAGTTAGAGTTAACTTCATAGGGGGTAAAAGAAAAATTCAAATGGCTTTATAGGGGGTTTTTGAAGAATTTGAAAAGTTAGGGGGTTTTTGATAAATACCAAAAAAGTTAGGGGGGTTTTGAAGAATTTCCCTTTATTTTATTTTTCCTGATAAATGTTTTATTTTCATATTTATTAATTCAAAACAGACGATATATTTTTATTTTACTTCAATAAATGTTTTTTTCATGTTTATTAGTATTTCAAAGCATACAAATGATGTAATGGAAAATTCAAAATTATTTGTAGAAGAGTACTTGTGTAAATATGTTTTTGCAAATGAATGATTTGTATGAAATTTTTTTGACAGAATCATTATATTGTATTAAGTTTTTATTGCATGGTTTCACTAGTAGTTCCATTTCATCTTGATTATTAATAATGAATTATGATATTAATCAAGAGTAAATTTGTTATGTTCTGTTATTATCAAAAACTGATCTTTGTATTAATAACGAATGGTGCTAATCCCATTGCTATTATTTATTAATGATATTAATCAAGTTTTATAGGAGTCTATACATGATTTTTTCTCAATTAAAATTATAAATCACATCACTCCTTTCAGATTTCAAATTTGTTTGTAACTTCTGTTCTGTTATTTATCAATAACTGATCTGTGACTGTTTATAACGTTCTTTAATTTTATTTTGGGCCAACAATTGTTGGCATAATGGGGCTTCGCTCCTTCTTCTGAGCTCAACAGTCCACTTTAACATTGACGTCTTTATAATTAATCCACTTGATCTTGCAATCTCAACCGTCCGTTACCATCCACTATACAATACACTCTTAAACTGTACCGACGTACAACATAACCCCAATCCAGTCATCGTCTTCAAGCATCTCTAATCTTCCTCTCCAAATTCTTTCTTTAATCCTTCATAATCCATTACAATCACTGGAATTAGCGATGGTATTATCTCCTTTCTTATTCCTCTCCGCTATCCCCCTCTTATTCCTCTCCTTCCCGCCCGTTCAATCCTCCGAATTCCTCTCCACCAATTCCTCCTCATTCCTGTCCGAAATCGCACACGCTTTGTCCGAGAAGGAGCGCTGGGATCCGGAATCCGAAACTAAAGCGAAGATTAAAGTTTCGGATCTCCATGAAACGGTATCGAAGATTGGAGTTCTGAGCAGGTACGAGTTCGACGCGAAGATCGGGAAGAACATGAAGCTCGGATTCAAGTTCTCCGACGAGACGGTGAAGTGGCGGCGCGGCGGAAACGGGGTCGTGATGGTGGAGTCGGATTCGGATCTGGTTGCTGGTGGAGATGCGGGTCGGGTTGAGTCCGTAGTGAAAGATCTTGAGTTGACTGGACCTCTCCAGTTGCGTGTTGGAATGGAGGGGAGTGAACTTGATCAGATTTCTCTCAATTTGCCCTCAGTGAGTTTGAACTTGTTAATTAATACAGTAATACTTGAAGAATACTCATACTTTTTGAAGATGTTTAATTAAGATTTGCATATTTTTGTGCAGATTAATGTCACATATACTGGATTAAAGCAAGTATTAATCCCATATGGAATCAAAATTAGAATTATTGGAGCACAAGAGATTTCTTTTTCGCATCCTAATGATATTGGCCTTTATTTGAACGGAACTTTCTCAACCCCAAACAAAGCTGAAATTCCGATTTTGCCCCCAGCTTTTCCTTCTTGCACGCCATTACTCTCAGTTAATATATTAGGGCCGATTTTGGTAATTGCAAATAAAACCCTAAACCCTTCTTCTCCAATTAAGCTTAAATTCAATTCACACCGTGATACAGTTGAGTTATCACCAGATAAATGTTACGCAAAAGTGAGAGAAATCTCTTCTTGTTTGTTCTGTTCGGTCAGTTCAAAATTAGGGTTGTTAGATAAGGTAATAAGGAGATTTAACGGGAAAATAATTTTGGATGAGAAATATATTAGCTTTGTGAAAGCCAAAATAATTTCATTTAGAGTGGTGAAATTTAGGTTGAGTTTAGAGAGAGAAGTGAATAAGAAAGATAGGGTTTGGAGAAGAACTGAGGGTTGGAAAACTAAACCTAGGTTTGAGAATTTGACGATTGAGGTTTTGGCTAGGGTTTTAAAGGAGGGGAAATTGAAGGTTTTAACGGTGAAAAAGGTGAAGAGAGAATTTAATGCTGTTGAATCGACAGCTTGGAGTAGTTTAATGTCGAATATTTCGTTTACGCAATTTAATAATATTGTTTTGCCACCTGAAGCTTTGACTTTGGATGTGAAATGGTGATGTTAAATGATTCTTTTTTCTTTTTTTTTCTTTTGAAGTTGTAACTTTGTAATTTTGTAATGGTGTAAAACATTTTTTTTTCTTTATTCTTTTTTGTTTTTGTACATATGGATTTATATAGTGTTTGAATGAAAAAGAAATGAATGTAATGTTTGATTGTCATATTTGAGATGGTCCTATGTTTTTACGACTTCTTTATAAATATTCTAATATGTTTATTTATATTAATCTGATTGAAGTCTTGAGAAAGCAGTATGGTACACTACCATTAATAACTAGGATAATGCTTGCGCTTCCTGCGAATATTTCAATTTTATTATTTATTTCAATTTGTAATGTATAAATTATAATTATGAAAATTCAAAATAAAAATTTGAAATGAATTCATAGTACCTTAATAATATATAATAATTATGTTAAGTAAGTTGGATATGTTTAAAATCATTTTGAATTACATTATAAGATATTATCTCCATTTATTATTCATTCAAAAATATTTTCTATATCACATCTAATTTTGTAAGGACGGATAACTCTATACAAACAAATTTGTATATGAGAAATAAAATAACATAAGTAATGAATTCATAAGAAAACAAAAAAATAACAACCCACTAAATAATTTGGATAATTAATCTATGATCTCAATTTATGTTTGAATTAAGATTTCTAAGATTTAAAGATCATCACTTTTTTTATCTTTAATTTCTTATATAGTTTATCTCTTGACATATTATATTAGAAAAAATCAATTATTAATCAGACTTAGATAAAGTAGACCAAAAAAAATAAAATACAAGATAATTGATCATTTTATACATCGTAGTTGAAACTACATATGATTTAATTTTAAATGATTAACTTTAAAAAAGTTATAAAATAATAATTATATTTAACATGATGTTTAAAAAGACATATGATATTATATATATGGAAAAAATATGTATACTATACATAAGAAACTGTAATATGACTCATTTTCTTCAAAAAATTGTCACCATGATATTTCCTATTATTTTTATAGCTCTTAAAATTATATGGATTATGTATAAACTAATTAAATATGATTTTTTGAAACCCGTAATACATTAAGTAATATAATATAATTCTTAACATTTGATATTTTTTATATAATAATTCTCACGTAATTGGAGATATAACACAAAATATTTATCTAAATGATCGTGTGATATTGTGATAATGATTCAAATGAAAAGCTGAGATTTGATAATATTTTTGATCCGATGGCCGAGAGAAAATTGATAATAGATCTCTTGAGAATACTTAATGAGAGGTCAAAAATAAGTTAGGAGTTAATGAACGTATTATTTTCACCATGTTCTCTTACATAGTCTATATTCACATATTTTAGGAAGAATAAAAATTAAATTGGAACCATAGCAATATGGAATTCTAAATAAAGAGAAAATTTCAACAAATTTATATTTGACGATTTTAACATGAGAAATAAACTTTTTCATTAATAGTGAACTCTTTATATTTTATTTGTATTAATATAACTTTGCATCATGAATCATTAAAATCATTTGATTAAGATCTGATGGTCAGCAAAAAAATTCACAATGGTTCTCACTAAATCGGGAATGGAGCACAAAACACCAATTCAACCAATCATATGATTATGTTTTAATAACCATACACATATTGTCATAAAATATCAATAAATTTGAGAAAATGAAAGGTTGAGATTTGACAAAAAAAAAATTGATCGAACAGTCGAGATAAAAGTGATGATGCGTCCTTTTGAGAAGGCTCAAAAGTATATCCGTCGGAGAAATGACCCCAGCAATATCAGTCATGGGTTCTAGCTGCACGACGATTGGAAAGTCAAAACAAAGTGGGCGTAACTTTTTTTTTATTATGAGTAGCATTTGAACTCTTTTAAAAAGTGTTATTTGTAATCTCCAATTGTAGCAATTTTTATTTTCTTTAATAAAAGTCTTAAGTAGCCTTTTCGGCTGCAATTCAAAAAAAAAAAATTTGAATTTTTACACTCAAAAATTAACCCAAATTTCCGATTTTACGGATAATAGTTACTCACCTTTTTTTATCAAATAACAAAACTACATTTATAATATCTTACTTCATGAATTGAGATTAGGCCGTAAAAGGCCCTAATTCGTCCATAAAACTCAACTAAACCCAAAATAAATGATGTTTCAATTGGTTATGACTTAGTACCTTCTTTTTCATTTTTGTTTTCTTTTTCTTAAGTACCAGCTTCAACTTGCATGAATCAAATTTAGGTTGTCAGAACATACGCGTGAAGAGTGAGGAAACTGTATTTAAGACTTCATAAATTAGTTAATATTTTTAATTTTTGAATAAACAAACTTCAATTTAGTTAATGCATACAAATTGTAAGACCTTTTCTTTGAAGCAAAACTAGCTGAATTAGAAATACAAGCTGCATGTCAAGATTTGATTCATTACGAGCTGCAAAAAGTTAAAATTAAAAAAATATATATTAGCCTCTTGTTTAAATGTTGATTCAAATGCTATATTAGAGGGCAACTAAAGTAATTTAAATACCAAGATTTTCTAAATTTCTCTTTGGAATTGTAAAACTTAACTATTCATTTCATTCATATCCACTTCAGATCATTTTGCATTTGTTTTCCCAAACATTTCAAAAATTGGTTAACTTTTTTTCATACTTGAACATGAGAAATGTATTTTTTTTTCATTTTTTTTTGTTGTATAGATGTAGAATTGACTTATTGATCCTTGTTTATTTCAATTTGCTCATCGCTCTCTTAACATTTGTCTTTCGCTGCTTCCAATTTGTTTTGGGTTTTACTTTAATGTTGAAATATGTTTTTTTTTTATATGCAGGTACTTGAATGAGAAATCAGATGGTTGTTTTTGCAAAAAAAATAACCTGTTTCATGTCTGATGGGTTCCTCGACTTAGTTCATTAGCTTGAGATGTAGAAGATTTTTTGATATATATATATTTTTAGAACATAGTTTTGATGGAAGGAAAGTTCTTTTTCCCAGTATTTTTCATTTCTTTGTTTTTTATTTTTTTCCAAAATAAATAGGGTAACTATAATAGTAGTCTATGTGATATTGCTTTTTGTATATCTCTGAATGCTGAAATGATTTTCTTCTATGATCGTAGAATATTTTCCGTTTATCTTGTGTGCATAATATAATAAGATTTCCAAGAACTTTTCCAAGATTGAGATATCACCCTTAAACACCTATAAATAAATTTAAAATTTTAATAACAATAATAAAGTAAAAATAGATAAATTAACCTACTAGATTAAGTTTATATAATGCATGAACCTAATGTACTTTAATATATATTTGGCACAAAGAATGCATGTATCTTTAGATATCAAATAATCAATAGGCACCGTGTGACCATAATCTAGCTCCAATAAATAAAAATAAATAGACAAATATAGATATGTTAATAAATGTAAATTAGTTTCATGAAAAAGTTTTTAAGTATTGTCTCACTCACATACTAATAAGAGAAACATAAGATGAAAAAGATAAACAAGATTAAAAATGTTCAAAAATGTGTTAATGGTCTCTTCATAATCAGATTTTTATTTCCAGAGTCGTACCTGCAAATTTTCAAGTCAATAATATAAATATACAAAAAATATAAAATACAAAAATATATAAAAATTGACATAGTTTAGATTTTGTAAGGTAGTCAGAGAGAATTCCAAAAGCAATAAAAGCATGTTAAATAGCATATTCATCCTTCATTTCTTTTATATATTCAAATAAATAAACATGATAAATAAATAGATAACTAAACAAAAGTAAACATGATAAATAAACAGAAATAAACATGATAAACAAATAAATAAACAAAAACAAAAAAACAAATTAAATAAATAAATAAATACTAAGAAGAAACTTGGCAAAAAAAAAGAGAAAAATATTAAAAATACACTTCATCTTTATAGAGTTGCACAAATGACAAGCCATACTCATATAAGATTTACCATTATAATTTATTTTAATCATTAAGAAATCTCTGACAACTAGAGTCAATTTTGGTAATTGCAAATAAAACCCTAAACCCCTCTTCTCCCATAAGGTTCCGTTCTATCACACCATGATACAGTTAAATTCTCATCATATATATATATATATATATATATATCTTACGGAGAAGTTAGAGAAATCTCTTCATGTTTATTTTGTTTGGCCATTTGAAAATTAGGGCTGTTCGACAAAGTAACATCAAGATTTAATGGAAAAATGATTTTCGGATGATAGATATATTAATTTGTGAAAACTAAAACAATTGACAAAGTAATATCAAGATTTAATGGAAAAATGATTTCGGATGATAAATATATTAATTTGTGAAAGCTAAAATAATTTCATTTCAATATAAGAAATCATGTTTTCACGTGTAAAACTGATTGTAAAAGTGGTAAAAACGTTGGTGAATGTGGTCACCAACGGTAGACTAATGGTGATTCCGACAATGATAATGGCGATGGTGAAACTTGGTTTTACCAAGGTGTAATCGATGAAACCATCACCGACAATGTGCCAACGTTTTACCAATGGTTGTTCAGAGTGTTTGAGATTGAGTTGTAGGCTCTTGCGCTTAATTAATGCAAAATTACATTGAAAAGTGATTGACCAGACATCATCTACTTAATCATAATATGGAGACCAATCAACGCACATTTGATTCTAAAAATTACAAAAGAAATAATTGAGAAGCATAATAAAAAGAAAGGAAACAGAAAAAAAAAAGTTGTAAATTTAACCCATCCCTATCAACGTACTATTTATTCCTAAAAAAAAGAAAATAACTAGCACTCCTCAATATGCCCATCAATCGCAGTCAAGTTCTAAAATTTCAAAATAACAAAATAAAAGTTTTTAACTATAAGAAAAATAATAAAAACAAAGGAAAAAGAAAAAAAAACGTGTAAATTAAACTTACAATAATCACGGGATCACCCGGATGGATATCCCCGACACGTAAGACAACCACCGGAATCTGCTCTCCATTCATGTGGATGAAAATGGTGGGATTGAAAGGGGGAATGAGTGACGTCTCCCAATAATGACCCTTTGTCCCTCGAGCTCGTTACGGTCTCAAAATGTCATGAAGCATTGGTGGCAAACGGCTTAGCTTTTATGATACACTTGCTGGTGGTCCCAAGCATGATTTTCTGCCCACGAACGGCGTCGGAAAAAGATACGGTGGTGGATGCAATAATACAACGCACCGTACGGTATCATGAGTATTGTCATTTTTTCGGAGAAAAAAAGAGAGGTATGAGATTCTATAATGAAGTTACAAGCAAAAGAGTGATTGAGAGAGAAAGCTTTTAAGTATACTAATAAATATATTGAGCAGTGTGAAGAGATAAAGAGCTTTATCTCCTCGGCCAAGCCTGGGTTTATGGTTTACGGTAGTGCCAGTTGACATTTTTGGTGGCCGATTCAAGATTGGGAAGGATTGAGTTACTCAACGAAGAAAATTAATAACTGAAAGAAAGGATTGGGAGAGAGGACTGAAAGAGAAACGAGAAGAGAGAGGCTCGAACATACATGTGAAATTCCAAAGATATCCCTGCTTTTTCTTCAAAAATTGAGTTAGGATTGGAAAACAAAACATATGGTGATATTCGCAACAATTTAATGCTCCAACAGTACTTCTAATTGCATTCTTGGAATCAAAATCTACTCCGCTCTGTCCATGAGCAATCCTTGAGACAGCCTGGCCTTTCCAAGATCAGAAAACAGTCTCAGCAAATGCACCGGCAGTGATAATGCTCGTGTAGCTTATAATTGAGAAAGTGCTCCCTTGCAGCAGATCCCTGCGCAAAGAACGTAAGATGCTTTGGGCAGAAATAGCACGCGTTGTGAGGCACTTCCACGATCGGCATATTTGTGTGTGTGTGTGTGTGTGTGTGTGTGTGTGTGTGAGAGAGAGAGAGAGAGAGAGAGAGAGAGAGAAAAATTGATTAGTGCTAAGTGAAGCAAAAAGAGAGAAGAGATAAGACAAAGAGAAAGAGAAATTTATTAGTCTTCAATTAGTCACTGATTAATTGATGACTAGTCTCTACTCAACCGTCCTGACTATCCCCAGCTGATTAACAAAAGTCAGTCAACCGACTTCTGCCGACATTGACCGACTAGGCTCATTTTTTGTCCAACTAGCCCCATTTTTTATATTTCTTTTAATTTTTTTGCATTTTTTATTACATATTTTTGTCCCAGTCTAACCCAATTTTCTTTGTTATCTATATTGTAGTTTTGTTATATTGGTACTTTGATTTTGAACTATAAAATCTTGAAATATTTGACCAATTATTAAGACATTTATGTGTTATTTTTGAACTACCATAATTCATAATGCATCTTTCTCAAAATGGACCTGAGGCTGACTCGATTTACGACATGATAAGTAGTGTTAACTATCTCATACCAAAGGTCATTAGACGACATATGTTCATTAAGCATAGTACTTGCAAACTCAAATAACGTTCAATTTTTACGTTCAACGGCTCCATTTTGTTGTGAAATACATGTAGCGAAAAATTCACCTTTGTAACCCATTCGAGAATATAATTCGTCAAGTTTTGCATTTCTGAACTCACCGCCATGATCACCACAACGAGAGAGAGAGAAATTTAATTAATATTTCACATATTTCATTCTTATGAATCATGAAATAGAAGCGAGAAAAATTATCAACAATAACAAAACAATATATTTTACCTACCAATGGGGCCGCATAAATATGTTGGTTTTCAAACGTACATAAATGCAGCGAAAAATAAAAAAATTCGTCCAAAATAATCCGATGATATGTGACTATCGGTTAAATCAAACAAATACTTAAAGATACCTTTCGAATTAGACTTAACACATGACGTTTAAATCATTTGTGCTGCCCAAGCGCCTTTAAATTGAATATCCGCCTGTTAAGACTGTCTTGTTGGATCCCGCACAGGGTACTAATCTATTGCAGAGACATTCGCTTTTTGTGAATCAATCTAATGTCTTTTTGCATTTTTTTTTATAAGCTTAACATATCAATATATAAAGTGATACAAATTGTATCTAATTGCGTCTTTCTTGGATCACAATTCGTTATTCATAAGATATTTAAGAATTCATCAAACTACAAAACAATAATAAGATATTCATGCGTTAATTAATCTACAAAACAATCATTGCAACACTATACTATCATAAACTATCAAAAAATACACTATATTACCATATCACAGCTAAACTATATTATCATAACCTTTCAAAAAAAACTACTATACTATCATATCATTACTATATTACCATAATCTTTTTCAAAAAAAAAAAATAAATATTATCAAACATACTTTACTTCTAAAACATCTAGTTACGGTCCTGTGCTGAGCGACGCTCAAGCTCAGCACGATCTTTAATGTCCGCCCCCTGTTAACAAAGAAATCAAAAAAAAGGGAAAACATATCAATCACGGAAAAAAAACGATCAAAATTAAATGAAATTGAAAATTCTTACCAAATAACTCATGATGCGAACCAGTTCTTCATCAGGAATATCAACCATCAACACTGACCTTTGTTGACCTCTTCCAAGATTCACCTAAATGAAAAACAATATGCAATTAATGGAATTAAGGCAACAAAACCAAACTTAGAAGGAAGAAATGAAAATTAAACTAACCTGACGCACACAAGAGGCACAAGGAAGCTTGTGTTTGTCCTTTTCTAGCTGATGATTAGACAACTGATGTACAGCCTCAAAGGCCTTGAAGCACTCATCACACCTATGATCATATTCATTCTTGTGATGAGCGGTAGTCCTGACATGCTCAGCGATGGAAGATCTACAATTGAAAATAACAATTAAAACATAACAATTAGGAAAACAAATAGACAATCAATAGAAGAATAGATTAGAAATTTAAAGAGGTAGGGAGAGGGAGAGAGTTCCGACTTGCAGTGGAAGAACATGCGGCATGGTTCACACAAATATCTGGCATCAATTGGGACCTCATATACATGATTGAGAATGTCAATTATATTTGAATAAAAAAGTTGGATTCGATTCAGTTCGTTTTGATTCAAATTTTTGAATTTTGTAGATTATATAAACAGAGCGAAGAGAGAATTTGGAGTGAGGGAATAAGCCCTATATATATACACTTATTTATTTATTCATAAATTTCTTTATAAAAAGCCATCTATCAAAAAGATTTCAACAACCCAAAAATAATCAGTTTGGTATTAGAACAAATGTTACAAATTAGTATCAAAGCAAATGATATCATAAATGGTATCAGAGCAAATGATTTCATGGCAAATGATATTAGAACAATATAAATATTTTGTTAATTAATTTATTTTGCTTGTGTTTTGTTTATATTTTGATTAATGCAATAATATGGGACAACCAAATTCCTAGGGCTGACTCTGCCTATGTTACTTGATTGGAAACTTCTTTTTCTTGTTTACATTGTAAATACAATCTTTGAATGGTACTAGTACATAATAAAATATGTACAATCATAACAAATCTCTATGGAGTCAAGAAATTTATAAACTGAGAGAACAATAAAACATGACACTTATGTAAAGAGTCTGCTGAGCGTCTATCAGCCTCACCCATACAACGATCTTTTTTTTGGCAGTTCAATTTGAAGATTTACCTCTAATTTACATTGTTTCTTGTTGCAAAGATAATTAGAGCAACAAATATCAAAAACGGTTGACAACTCATTTAATCTATTCTGAAGGGGTGTAGCCGTAATAAGAATCTTATGACCACCTTTAAGTTGAGAAAAGACTAAGGCGCGTTCGGTTTTGGATTCTTATATATATGGACTTCATCCACAATCAAGTAATCCCATTCTTTTTTCTTTCATTCTACACAATACATCCGCACCCTGTCATATTTGGTGATCGCATATGTGCTCTAAACCTTATTTTGAGCACGAATCTACTCTCTCATCTTATGCCCCACAATATGCGCAGAGAAACTAGATTTGTTTAGACATTCGAAAAAAAATTGATATCTTGAAATTCTTCCCTTTCATCACAAATAAGACAAACATCTTATATTATTATATGGCCCGCAAGTCCTAATTTTCCCACAAACACGACATGTATTGCTCTTTCGATATTGATAGTGTGAGATATGTTGAATAAAATTAATTTAATCACAAAATAATGCGAGATATGTTGAATTTGCTAAAATTTCTTGGAGGATTGAGAGTAATTTGTAAGCTTGGAGATGAGAGAGGCGTTGTGGCAATGATGATCGACTTAATAGATGGAAGATAGGTGCCATCAATCCTTAAGAAAGAGGCAGAGATGGCCGATCGTCGTAGATTGAGACGGAGATGGACATAGGAGGCGGAAAAAAGGAAATAGTTTATTTATGGAACTTTTTGGGGGTGAATAAACTATTGCAGTGACGTTCGCTTTCGATGAATCAATCTACTGCTCTTTTGCATTTTTTTATAAGCTTAACAGATCAATATATAAAGTGATATAAATTGTAACTAGTTGAGCCTTGGATCACAATTTGTTATTCATAAGATATTCAAAAATTCATCAAACTACAAAACAATCATAAGATCTTCATGCATCAATCAATCTACAAAACAATCAAAGCAACAATATACAATCATAAACTTTCAAAAAATACACCATATTATCATATCATAGCTAAAATATATTATCATAACCTTTCAAAAAAAACCACCATACTATCATATCATAACTATATTACCATAATCTTAGCAAATCACACCCTACATTTATTCATATATAACACCCAACATATCTGATGCTTATTATCCATTTAAATTGCGGATTTTTAGAATTTAATGGCAATGGCCTCTAATTGTTAAACTAAAATCTTGAAAGAAAATATACTCTTCATTGATAAGTACTCTTCAATTTTTTTCATTGAATTTGTTAAACCTTTCTGAAGATAATTTAAAGTAGGTGTGTTTGATGAATACTGAATTACTGAAATAGGAAAGAGATGACGATGTTATTTTATTTTCCTTTAATAATGTCAGGATAGTTAAATTTTGAAAAAGGAAGATAATATAATATTTTTTACTGGAGTATATAAGGAAGAGTAAGTATTGTTTTATACTATATATCTTTCCTGCATTTCATCTTATTTCACTATTTTATATACCTTTTAATTTTAGAGTTCAAACTTATATCTTATCTAGTATGTCTATAAAGTCTAACGGATTAGGAGGACGGTTGGTTGAATTAAGAAAAATTAATTAATTCAAAATCAAGCAAACAAAAAGTCAAGTCATAAACAACAACTTTTAAGGAATCTGCTTTTCTTATTGCTAGCATCTCATTACTATGAATATAAATTTTTGACAAACCCTTCGACAACTCCAACCTAACAAATAATAAGAATATAAAAAATTGTCAAACAATTTGAATTATTCAGCAAAATGAAATAAATAAAGGCTTGTAAAAGTACTTTTTTTTACTTTGAATATTTATTTCATGGTCAATTGTGATCTTTTCTTTATCTAGACACTAATTCTCTTCTTTGAGAATTTCCTGGTCAAAATTGATATGATTAGAAAAAACTTACCGACCTACAATTGGTTGACTGTTTCAGTATAATAAAATAGTATAATCACATCAACAAAAGTAGCAAAATTGATGTTGCCCATCACCCTAGATGTGGTATCCAAACCCAGCAAAAGCAGATGAAAGAGATTTTTCAGGTATTAGATATATTTACTAGAGGGATCTCGCTCCGCTTCGGAATGATATTCCATATATTTT
The DNA here is from genome assembly GCA_027726005.1 of Juncus effusus. Lineage (NCBI taxonomy): Eukaryota > Viridiplantae > Streptophyta > Magnoliopsida > Poales > Juncaceae > Juncus > Juncus effusus. The sequence continues at coordinate 3,152,619 of CM050909.1, forward strand.
AGATAATTATATATGATTAACTAAAAATATAATATACATGAACTATAATATACATGAACTATAACTTAAATTAATTTTCAAATTTGATAAAATATACACGTTTCAGTAAAATAATGTAAATTTTATGGGGCTATGATTATCATTATTCATTTTGATGTTTTATGGGTATTAAATATTTAATCATTGAAAACTATATTATCTCTTAATACTTAACATGTGCGGACTAATTATGCAACAATATTATGCTGCATGTAATAACCTATTTCTAAAAAAAAATTCAAATAACTAAAGACAAAATTCCTAGCATTTTATTTGTTAATACCGAAATAAATTATAGTAAAATTTACTGATTATGTAGCATGTCCTCCCAACAATTTGTAGCACATCTCTCTTTCTACTTGCGGTCCTGTGCCAAGCGGCGCTCAAGCTCAGCACGATCTTCAGTGCCCGCCCCCTGATAACAAGAAATTGGAAAAAAAAAAAAAATGGATCAATCATGGAAAAAAAGAACAAAATTGAATGAAATTGAAAATTCTTACCAAATGAATCACGCTACGAACCAGTTCCTCATCAGGAATATCAACCACCAAGACTGACCTTTTGTTGACCTCCTCCATGATTCAGAAGTAAAAAGAAAAATAGAATTAAGGTAACAAAACATAAATTAGAAGGAAGAAATGGAAATTAAACTGACCTAGTGAACATAGGAGGCAGAAGGGAGATTGTGCCTATCCATTTCTAGCTGATGATTGGACAACCAGTGCACAGTCTCAAAGGCCTTGAAGCACTAATCACACCTATGAAAAATTTCATTCTGGTGATGAGAGGCACTCCCAACATTCTTAGTGATGGAAGATTCACAATTGAAAACATCAATTAAAATATAACAATTAGCAAAACAAATAGACAATCAATGGAATAATAGATAGAAATTTAAAGAGGTAGAGACAGGGAGAGAGTTCCGACTTGTAATGGAAGAACATACAACATTACTTACACAAATATATAGCATTAATTGGGACCTCATATACATGAATGAGAATGTCCATAATTTTTTTAATAAAAGAGCTAGATTTGATTCAATTCGGTTTGATTCAAATTTTTGAATTTTGTATATTATATACACATAGTTAAAAGAGAATTCGGAGGGAGAGGGAATAAGTTCTATATAAATATTTATTTATTAATTTATAAATTTATTTATAAAAAGTCATCTATCAAAAAGATTTCTACAACCCAGAAACTAATCAGTTTTGTATCAGAGCAAATGTTAAAAATTGGTATCAAAGCAAATGATATCATAGCAAATATTATTAGAGCAAATGATTTAAGAGCACATAATATGAGAGCATATTATATAAATTTTTTGTTAATTAATTTATTTTGCTTGCTTTTTATTTATATTTTGATTAACGTACTAACAAAAATAATATTCGCATTTTGGGCTTGGACAACCAAAATCCTAGGACTGGCTCTACCTATGTTACTTGATTGGAAACTTCTATTTCTTGTTTGCAGTGTAAATAAAATATTTGAATGGTACTATACATAATAAATATGTACAATCATAACAAACACTTATGGAGTCAAGAAATTTTTGGACTGAGCGAACAATAAAACATTATGCTTGGAATAATATTCATCAAGTAGCCTACCCTGCAATAGAAAGAACATAATGTGCAAGCATAAGTAATGTGCTTAACAATATGAACCCGTTTCAACAGAAACAATTTCTCGTGTCTCTTAAAAAGAAATCTTGCTTTAGGATTTATGATATTTACTATTTAGGGTAGAAAAGTATATGTAACACGTAAGCAAGTAGTACGTACCCATCTGGATTTTATTTGCTATTATTTATTTATTTAATTAATTATTTAAGTTAAGTTAGGTGTGTTTTCTCTTGAGTTGGAGATAAGCATTCATAGAACACGTAATGACCATTTATTATTGGTACCAATTTGAGTAGACACGATTTTGAACGCTACACTGATACATAAGACATAAATAATATGGATATTTTACCACTCTAATCAATCACTCAACTTGAATCAAACACCAGAAAAAATGAGATCTTTCTCAACAATCACAAATCATAACATATTGGCTTGTACCTACCAACGTGGTCCATCTTTTACCTACTATGACTCAATTCTCCAAACAAAAAATATAACAAAAATATTAACCATTAAACGGCCTAGCACCCCAATTTTGCGCGAGTCATCTTCAGAAAATGGAGCACTATAATCTTTGAGAAGTTCCACCTCCATGTGTTATGCAGCATGCTCCTTTATTTTCTCTCCCACCCTTTTGGCTCCCTCATTTTCAACAATGAAGGATGGTTCGAGATATATTGTAATGTCTATTTCAAACAAAAAAAATGTAATGCACTAAAGTAAATTAAAAGTTTTTTCAAAATAAATATGTAAGGAAGAATTGGAAGACGATGCATCGAATGAGGAAGCCACGGTTAGTGTCGGAGGAGCAGCACGTTCTTGTTTGCTACGTCATCCACCGAGGTAGATATCCCACCATGAGAATAACATTCGTCACTTTCGAGTCGGAGGAATCGCTCGATTCGTCTCCCCAAATAGCCACCTTGGCGGAGTGATTTTTCGACTTCTTTTTCTTATCCCTTCATTTCCATGCCATCTCTCACGTCTTTTCTCATTTTCGCGTCGATTGTCGAATCGTCCTTCTTGTTTCTCACTTTCTTTCTTGTTCCAAGGGTCAATTTCGAGATGAGAGTGTAGCAGTTGTTGATTATATGCCCCTTCGTGTTGCACTTAAAATAATAGATCTTCTAGTTGCATCTACGGTTTTCGTTGAACCATTTCTCATGTGCTCAAAATTCACCGAATAACCTCGCCAAAAGCGTCATCTCATCGTCCTCGTCATGCGTGTTGACTACCGGCATAGCCATAGCTCTAGATTGAGAGTGGGTGTTCATCTGCTTGAGTTGAGACTCGAAATTCCGGAAGTAGTCGATTAGATCTCCTGGCCCGATCTCTTGCGTCATCATCGTTTCCAATGGGACTTGAAGTGTCTCCCAGCTTTTCGACAATGTACCTACAATTCGAGGATTCGTTAGGGTCTCTGCTCAAACAGTGTGTGTATTTTGGATATGTGACATACGACTGACATATCCTCAACATACTCACCTTCGATCATCCGAAAACAATCAAATTATTTTTTAAATCTCATTAATTTGATTATTTTCATTTGACTGTTTCCTTCAAACCTATCCATGAGAGATCTCCAAATTTCATGGGCATCATACGACCATCCGTAATTACTGATAATAAATTTTAAATATTTGTGAGAATTAGGTATTATGCCATTATGTCAAGTGTGATATTGTTCTTTGTGAATTCAGTGTGGTTTGTATCATCTTTATCAAATTCTATGGTGAACCCTATTTCTACTACCTGACGAAGTTCTTGTAATGCAAAAGCATTCACCATGTACCTTTTCCAGAGGTTGCAATTTTTGTCGTCGAGTTTCTCCGGATGCACTACTTGAAATTGATTTGTCGGAAGTGTCAGCATTGATCAAAAATACACGTTGTTTTAGAATTAAATCCAAAACGATATGTATTCCCTCTGTGATGTAATTATTGTTTAATTGAGACCTAAAGAGGGGTGAATAAGTCTAAATCGTGCGGAAGTGTGGATTTTTATTACTTTTAGATTTTATTAATTTTTATGTTGTTAACCGATAATCAGATTAGTTGTATTAATTAATAATAAATAATTGAAATAAAGATAAGTAGATAAACAATACAATAAATTAAATAGAAATACCGAACACACGAACTTGTTGGCGAAGTTTAGCGAGACGGTTGCGTAAGTTATAACCGCCCGTTCTCATTAGCGACCTTTCGCATTCACGAGTGCCTACTCTCCGGGTATGCCTTTCGGCTTCCTTCACTAATCCAAATAATGTTCATTACAAACTCGAATCGAAGATAGCTTTAGAAGTCATAGCAATCGTCGAAATAAAACAAATGAGATTTCTTTCAATCTTAACAAACTAACACCTCTCTTTTCTCTCTAATCTCACTTAAAATTTTTGAGTAATTTAATTATACACTAGAGAGAGATTTTAATTGATTTTGCTCAGAAAAATTGGATAAATAAATGAATTGGGGGCTACCACCTTTTAAAGAGAAAAGAGCAGCCCTACATAAAAGAAAATTGTCGTCTGGTCTGTTCGAAACAGGCTATAGAAATGGAAGGTAATCCATGAGAATATTTGATTCAAACAGCTAAGCTATTTAATGATCCGTTCAAACGGAAGTATGATTTGTTCGAATGGACTGATCACAAAACTGAAAACATTTTTGATTCGTTCGAACAGACAAGTGTTCCATTTGATCGGACAGTGATCCAAATTTTTGATTATTTATTTTTATCTATCATGTATAGTAAATTTATATAGTTTTGACATTTAATTACTAGAAAGCACTCGTCGAGATCTTCAAGTCTTGAGTGTCTTGAGATCTTTGAGATATTCTATTTTGATTTTGATTGTGGTATATCCATCATGATTAAGTATTTATATACGTCATCTTGATATTGCGTATTATTTATTATTATTCATAGAATTCAAAGTAAAATTAGTAGTTCGGAATTATTTTAAATATTATCAAACAGAGAATAACATTCTCATTTTGACATCTTATGAAGAACTAAAACTAAATTCATGAATTTTTTTTTCAAAATAAAGATAAATGAAAGAACGAATATGAGATAAGAAGATGATAAATGTAACTGTTATTTGATTGAGGCCTATATGGGGGGTTTAAAAGGCCTAATGTGCGGAAACGTGAATATTTGTGTTTTTGGGGTTTTATATTTTTTATTGTTTTTAGACTTTTGTTGATGGTTGTTTGAAAAGAAAAATAATAAACAAGAAATTAAAGTAAATAGAAAAATAAAGAGATACCGAACACACGAACTTATTGACGAAGTTCGGCGAGGTGGTTGCGTTAGCCTTAACCACCCGTTTACTCGCTAGCGGCCCTTACCGCGTTCACGATTTGCCTACTCTCCGGGACTTGCCTTGCAGCTCCGATTTCACTAACAAACAGGATCGATCACAGGACCTTGAACCATCGCTCGTCTTACAACAACCTTGACGAATCGATGGAGCAATAACTTACAATCCAATCTCAATTTCAACTCAACAAACCAACATGAGCAACACGCTCAAAACTCCACTAATCTCACTTTAAGATTTAGAGAATTTAACTAGTATTAAGAAGAGAGAGTTTCTGCTTTTTATCAATAGAAATCGTGAATGATTCTGAGAAGGCGGCCACCTCTTTTTAAAGGAGGAAAGAGCAGCCTTCAAAAAATTTCGTTGTAAACGGACTGTAAAAACGGAAGGAAATTAAAGCAAGATATTCTCCCAACGGCTAAAAATCTAATGGTCCGTTGCCAACGGAATAGGTCCGTTGCCAACGGACTATACAACACAAATCGACAGCCGATGTCAGGGAGAAAATATCTTCAACGGGCCAGTTCCGTTGTCAACTCAGTGGTCCGTTGGGAACGGACCAATTTCGTTGTCAACGGAACTAGCCAGAAATAGGCAATTTGCAAATTATACTCTCTTTTTAATAATAATTAAACTTCTCACCAAACTAAACCCACACTAAGAGCTAAGAAGCTTGCTCCCATGCCTTGAAATACTGTCTTGAAATCCTTTGCATGCGTGACGACTTCTTATTCTTCTGAGATGGGCAGGATGCGACCTAGACATTTCCGAGAACTTGATCGTGCGACTATCTAGCTTAAAACATTCTCACACAAATATAATAATAGCTCAGAATAGTTTTAAATATCATCAAACTGAGGGCAACAAACTCCCCCTTTTGATGATTTTCAAAACTATTCCGATAATTAAGCAAGTTTAAATTCATTCTCCCCCTTTTTGAAAAATATGCAAAAGGAGCACGATCGAGAGGCACGAACTCCCCCTCTATATGTGCTCTCCCTTAAGGTAATAACCCATGAATTTTATTTTATTTTTATTTTATTTAGTTAATTGTTTATTTATTTTTGTTTTAAAAAAATAATTAGAACCGCATGAACACATTAGTTTTAACGAAATTTGAGTTTTAAAGAAGTTCAAACTACTAATACATTACAGCACAAGTTCAAAATAAAGTAAAATTAAAACTACAAATAAGCAAAATACAAAGCACAAATTCATGAGAATAGAACATAATGAGAAGTCCTAAAAAAATCATTAACGAAAATGAAAGAGGCAAACGCAACTAGGATTTAGGTTAAAGTTGGAGAAGGGTCACGGGTTACTCGGCCAGTGCGCCAAAGTCGGAGGGGTTAGGGTTGAAGGAAGAGGAACCGGGAGCATACCGGCCATTAAAAGCCGAGAGTAGAGTGTGGAAATTCTCTTGTTGAATCCGATAAAGGTCTTGATACATCTGGTTATTTTGTCGAACAAAATCCACATAACGTGCGTCGCTCTCATCTTGGCGTATGCGTAACTCTTGTTGGCCGTCATGAAGAGCCGCGAGATCCCGTGTTTGGCGACAGGCCATAGAGCGTAACACTTGATCGGTTGTACCGGTGGTGTAGTCGAAGTCGACGGCGTCATCATCGCCAAAGTTATTTTGCTCGGCCTCGGGTTCCAATGCCGGGTCTTGGTTGATAATGGGTTCTGCCGGAGGGTTAGGGTTTGGGTTTGGGTTTGCCGGGGCCGGATTGGCTTGAGCATTTAATGTGCGTAAAGCGCGCGCGAGACTGTCAGGTGTCTTGGATTCGTTCAAAGGTGGAAAGTAATGATAGACCTTCCTCGTTTTAGGAATGAAATGGCCATACATGTCCATATCACAAAAGTCGGGTTTAAGATTGTATTGTTTGCGTAACGGTCAAGATCTAGGAGATCATGGTTAGGAACCTTTTCCAAAGGATTTATTAGAATTGCACGGGGAATCGCGATATTTAGTTTATTGTAAATCCAAGTGAGAAGATTTCCGTACGGAAGGTTTCCAATTTGCGAGAAATATAGCAAGTGATGGTATATTAAGAGGAATATTAATCGATTTGGATTTATACCATAGGTGGCGAAGAAGATAAATGTTTCGCCGTTCGAAATTGGTTTTAAGAGCCGCGACTGGAGCGAGGATGTTATTGATCAAGTGAAAAACAATCCGTTGTCGCGGTTCGTAATTCGTTTGGAGGGTCGCCATGCATGTATTCCTTCATTTGTTCATATGATTCACTACCGAGCCATTCATTCGCGCGTCGGATATAGAAACACTCTTGGTCTTGAGTGACCTCAAGACCGAACCACTCGCAAAGTTTGGACGGGTTTATTATTACGGGATGCCCGAATAGCCACGAGGTAACTTGATAGGTTTGGTCATCAAATGTTGCATTTGCGTAGATGAGGCGAATTAGGGTTTCGTAACCGGGGTCGGATATTGTCAAAAGCCCGGTAAATTTCCAAAATTCCGGGAATTGAATGGCAAAATCGTAGATCTTGCGTGATTTCTCGTGGCGGAGATCATGAAAGATCTCGCAAGCATTTTTCGCGCTTAATTTGTCATGGAATTTATCGTAAGCGCCCGGTGTTTTGAAAAGAAAGGTATTTTTCTTGTTATTGAAATCCAATTCTGGGTTTGAGGGTGCTTTTTGTTTAGACGTCGTCGTCTTGATTCCCGTTTTCGGTTTTGGTGCCATTTGTAAGGTTGAAATATTGAGAAATTGATAGAGAGAGATGAAATTATACCAAAATTCTTGTTGAATCCTTGAAGAGAGAGTTGCCGATAGGTCGAATTCGCGAGAGAATCGTCACGAAAGGCGAGTAACACGGTCGAATTGAAAAATCTCGAATCCACCAAGATGAGAGAAGGTATGAAGGTTTTGAGTAAGGATTTGGTGGAGATTTGGCCTTTAGAGTGGATTTGAGGAGGTTTGGAGGCCAAAGGGCTTGGAGAAGGTGGGGATTTGGGTGAAATTTGAGGCTAGGGTTTTATGGTTTGGAAGAGAGAAGGTTGAAAGGGTGTTTTCATGGAAGGGGTTATGAGTTTGGGAGTGAAGAGGAAGGAAGCGTCGGTTATTAAAGGGATTTAGGATTTGGATTCTTAGAAAAATATATCCGGAAAACGAATTTCGCACCACTACCGTTGCCAACGGATGTTCTGTTGAGGGTCCGTTGAGAACGGAGGAGTCCGTTCTGGGAAAATAGCTCCTGGTTGGGCAATGCTTTTGCGTGCATTCCGTTGGGAATGCAATAGGTCCGTTGGGAACGGAATTGTTCTGTTGGGAACGGACTGAAACAGGTTTGGATGATACAAGGGGATTTACTAGTGTTTTTGCTTAATTTTTCGTCAAATAAAAAAAAATTATAAAATGTTTAACGATTTTAAAATGAAAAAGCACATATACTTTATTTCAAAAATCAAAATAAGGTAAGAAAGATGAATAAAACTTAAAAGAAATCGAGGACAAATCATTAAAAAATTGCCCAAAAAGAAATCATAACGAATAATAATTGAGTAATTAATCTTTTAATTCAAGCATACCAAGCTTTAATCGAAGATTTGAGAATTGAGCATAAGCTAGCGGTTTCGTGAAGATATCCGTGACTTGATCATCCGTTCCAATGTGAAATATCTCGACATCCTCCTTGTCGACGTGATCGCGAATAAAATGATGGCGAATCTCGATATGTTTCGTCTTGGAGTGTTGCATGGGATTTGTGGCAAGACAAATTGCACTCGTATTGTCTCACAAGATTGGAACCTTCCGAAAGTTGAGTCCATAATCGTCTAGAGTCTGATTCAACCAAAGTAGTTGTGCACAACAGCTCCCAGCAGCGACATATTCTGCTTCGGCCGATGAAAGCGCGACCGAGTTCTGTTTTCGACTCGACAACGAGACCAAATTTCCTCCAAAAAGTTGACACGTCCCACTTGTGCTCTTTCGATCCATTTTAGATCCTGCAAATCAGCATCCGTATATCCCAAAAGTGACAGACTACTGTCATGGCCATACAATAACCCTAAGTTTATTGTCCCTTTTAGGTATTTAAAAATCCTTTTAACCGCATTTAGGTGTGAAACTTTGGGGTTTGCTTGAAATCGGGCACATAAACATACAACAAACATAATATCAGGTCTACTAGCCGTTAAATAAAGTAAACTACCGATCATACCTCGATAACCGGAAATGTCTACAGATTCACCTGATTCACCGGCGTCGAGTTTTACGTCTTTCACCATTGGCGTATCGCTCGTCTTTCCTTAGTCCATACCGAATCTTTTGAGCAATTCACGCGTGTCCTTCGCTTGGTTGATAAAAATGCCGTCACCGGTTTGTTTGATTTGCAATCCAAGGAAGAAGTTGAGTTCGCCTATCATGCTCATCAAAACAAAAAATTCCTCGGCAAGTGCCGCATCACTAGATCCAAAAATAATGTCATCAACATAAATTTGAACTAATAAAATTGAATCTTTCCTTTTCTTTGTTAAAAGTGTCATGTCGGTCTTCTCTCGTTCGAATCCGTGAGATGCAAGGAATGTTCACAGCCGTCCATACCAAGCCCGAGGTGCTTGCTTCAACCCGTATAGTGCCTTTGTCAATTTGTACACGTGGTCGGGATTGGTCGGATCCTTGAAACCGGGAGGTTGCTCGACGTAGACTTCTTCTTCGAGGAATCCATTTAGGAACGCACTCTTAACATCCATTTGAAAGAGCGTGAACCCTTTAATTGATGCGTACGCTAAGAGTAGTCTAATGGATTCCAACCTAGCAACCGGTGCAAATGTTTCTTCAAAATCCACTCCTTTCGGTTTGAGATAGAAAGGCGCAAAAAGCGACGAGGTTTCTCGTACCGGATCGGGTTCGAACTCATTCTCGTGGGTCACCCACTACATTTGTTAACAGATGTGCGGATACTTCTCGTAATACTTTCGGAATTTGATAAGAGCGTTGTTCCGACTCAGGCTGAATAATAGGTCATGAGACGACTCGAATAGGGTTTTGAGCTTGTTGAGTCGAATTTTCCCCATTCGGTTGATAGTCTTGTGTGGCGGTAAGGTCGGGTTCGTCTAAAGTCGGATCGCCAAGATTGAACTCGATGATATTCGGTTGATTAGCTCCCGTAAGTCCACCACTTGTACCCGTATCTGTCAAAGAAACACCTTTCTCGGCCCCATTTTTAGTTTCATCAAAGTGCAAATGCACGGATTCAACAATAAGCCGTGAAGATTTAACATAGACTCTATATGCTTTACTTGTATTAGAATATCCAACGAAAATTCCTTCATTAGATTTCGAATCAAATTTATCAAGTTTATTAGATTCATCAAGAATGAAACATTTACAACCAAAAACTTTCATATAGGAGATGTTTGGCTTGCGACCGTACCATAATTCATAAGGAGTCTTTTTCAAAATAGATCATAGGCTGACGCGATTCACGACACGTGACAAGCAGTGTTAACTGCCTCATCCCAAAGATATTTCGGAGTGGGATGTTCGTTTAACATGGTACGTGTAAGCTCAATAAGAGTGCGATTTTTACGCTCTACTACCCCATTTTGTTGTGAAGTGCGTGGAGCGGAAAATTCACGTTTATATCCCCTTTTTGAGCAAAAGTTATCAAATTTTGCATTTTTAAACTCGCCACCATTATCCCTACGAACCGTAATGATAGTGGTGACTTGTTCATTTTCCACAAGGGAACAAAATTTGATGAACATATCACAAGTTTCATTCTTTTGAATCAAGAAATAATCCCAAGTAAAGCGAGAGTAATCATCTACAATTACAAAACAGTACCTATTACCAGCGAGGCTAGAGACGCTCATAGGGCCGCACAAGTTGAGGTGAAGTAGCTCGAGAGGGCGTTTCGTCGAAATTACCGTCTTGGACTTAAAACCCTATGACTTGGAGTGCTTACCACGCTCACAAGCATCGCATAACCCATTTAGCTTAAGTTTGTGTGATGGCAAACCTAAAATTAGTTCTTTACAGGATAATTTCGAAATCGTGTCCATACATATATGGCCCAGTCGCTTGTGTCATAGATGCGAACTCGATTCCGAAGCGGTCAGACAATGAGTGCCTGGCACAAAAGAATGAAAGTCAAAGAAATAAAGCTTACCCTTTCGTTTTCCCATGCAAACTGTAATATGATCTGAATTTCGAATCACATGACAATTCATGTTATCGAATTTCACATCATATCCTGCATCACACAATTTGGTTTATGCTAATTAGGTTATGTTTAAGTCCTATCACAAAATAGACATTTTCCAATGTCCAATTATCTGTGCCGATCGAGCCCACACCAACTATCTTTCCTTTCTGATTCCCGCCAAAAGTGACATCTCCTCCGTCGAAGGGTCTCAAGGTCTTGAACTTACTCTTATCCCAGGTCATATGGTGGGAACAATCACTATCCAAACACCACTGATCGGTTTTACACGATGAACTTAGACATATCTACAAGAAAGCATATTAGTTAAAATGAATACGAGTATTTAACTAATATGATTTCCTGCCCATAGCTCCCCCTTAATAAATGGCTTAGGTTGAAATGGGGGGAGCTTACCGAAGCGTCTAGATAGACTTCGGTACCTCCAAGTCGGAGATAGGGCTAATAGTATTTCTATCTTTACGCATCCAAACAAATTTTGAAGAATTAGCAAGTTTACGCATAGACACTCTAGTGAGATATGGCCTATTTTGCAACAATAGTTGCAAAATGAACAAGTCGGATTCGAAGACTCTTCAGTATCTTTCACAAAATGATTTTTATAGTGGTTTGAAAATTCGGCTTTCCTCAGCTTTGGTTCGGTCGACTTGGCACTAAAGACAGTTGATTTTGAAAAATTGTTTGATTTCGCAAAATTGTTTGAGTTTGAAAAACTTTGTTTTTGATGTGCATTAGTGTAATGTTTGGGAGCTCGATGTTGTGATTCATTAGGTTGAATCTTTCTCGGAACAAGTGTGTCGACTATTTCATAAAAATAACCATTAGGACCTCTTTTATAAAGTCTTTCGGTTGTGACACCGCGGTTATTCTCATGAATATGCCGACAATCATGAAAATAGTGAAACCTATTGTTATTACTAAACCTTTTAGAAGTTTGACTTTTAGGACTTTGGCCCTTAGAGTAGTCTCGGTACATGAATGCACTTCCTCTACTCTTCGGTTGATTTAGCACCCTTTTAATTGTATGGTTTTTAGGTCTTGAAGGAGCGGGTTTAGTATCGATCTCTTTCTTGAACCCTAAGCCAGTTTTATCATTTAGTTTTTGCCCTATAAATAAGTTGTCTAAATCAAGTTTGCTTGTGACATTGCTGGCGCAAGCAGACTTGAGAGATTTATTTTCACATTTTAAGCTTACAATTTCGACTTTTAGATGACTAATTTCGGTTTTTAATTTTTCACAAATACAATTATTTATCTTCTTGTTTAAGTTTTCGTCGATTGAGTTGTTATTAGTATTTAAATTTAATTTTTCAAGTTCCTTTATTTTTGCCTTGTACGATCTTACCGAAGCTTCGGAAACAATGAGTAGTTCTTGGGTACTAATAAGAGACTCCTGAAGCCTTTTTAACTCTTGTTCTAGTTAATCGCGGGTTCCGGGTTCTACATTTTCAATAACTTGATTGGAACTAGGAACTTTTATCTCTTCTAAAACATAATTTACAGTGGGATCTAGATATACCTCGCGACTCGTGTCGCGGGAAGAACCGGAGGAAGTCGTGTCGATGAAGGATGTCGCGGGAGAAGTATGGGGTTGAGCTGGAAGCTATCCTATTCGAATCATTTCCTGTATCGCCCTTTCGCATATCTCGTCCACATCATCATATGCCATGAATGCGACATTCGCCATGTCCGATTCGGAGTCGGAGTCCGAACCGGAACCATCAGATGAATCGCTCGACTCGTCTCCCCACACGGCCACCTTGGCGGAATGACCTTTTGACTTCTTTTTCTTATCTTTTCCTCGGTCATCGTGCCTCTTTTCTCGTCTTTTGTCGTGTCGATCGTCGGACCGCCTTTCACGTCGCTCGCGTCGATCATCTGAACATCCATCACATTTTTCATCATCCTTCTTATTCCATGGAGCGAGCTCGGGATGTAAGCTGAAGCAATTGTCGATGGTGTGTCCCTTCTTGTTGCACTCAAAGCAATACGTCTTTTGGTTGGTGCGGCGTCGGTTGTCGTTAAGCCGCTTTTCCTTGGCTCGAAATTCACCGAATTGTCACACCAAGCACGCTATTTCATCATCCTCATCAATCGAGCTTGTTGCCGGCATAGCCACCGTTTTGGGTTGGGAGTCGGTTCCCATTTTCCTCACTCAGGTTTCGAAATTACGGAAGTAGTTGACGAGTTCTTCTAGCCCGATATCTTTCGTTACTAGCATAGTTTCCAATGAGACTCGAAGTTCTTCCCAGCTCGATAGCATTGCCCTAATCAATTTTCCTGCAACTCGATCATCGGTTAGTTTCTCTCCTAAAGCGGTGAATCTGTTTCGGATATGCGACATACGAGTGTACATATCCTCGACGGGTTCACCTTCGATCATCCGGAAATTATCAAATTGTTGTTCAAGTCCCATGAGTTTGGTTCTTTTCATTTGATTATTTCCCTCAAATCTATTTAGGAGAGCCTTCCACATTTCATTAGAATTCTCACAACCATCGATCATTACAGAAAAAATGTTCAACATATTTGTGTGAATGAGATTCTGTGCCATTATGTCAAGTGTATTATTGGTTTTAGTGTCCTCGGTATAGGTTGTGGTACTATCCTTTACAAAATCTATGGTAAAACCATTTTCCACTACCTTTCGAAGACCGTGAAGATCGAACGCATTCATCATGCATCTCCAGTTCTTGCCGTCAAGCTTGTCGGGATACGCGATTTGAAGACGGTTGATCGGAGGAGTCGCCATGAATCGAATACACGTTATTTCAAATTGAAACGGTCTGTATTCCTGCTTTGATACCAATTGTTGTTTGATTGAGGCCTATAGAGAGGGGGGGGGGGTTAAAAGGCCTAATGTGCGGAAATGTGAATATTTGTATTTTTAGGGTTTTATATTTTTTATTGTTTTTAGACTTTTGTTGATGGTTGTTTGAATACTAATTAACAAAGAAAAATAATCAACAAGAAATTAAAGTAAATAGAAAAATAAAGAGATACCGAACACACGAACTTATTGACGAAGTTCGGCGAGGTGGTTGCGTTAGCCTTAACCACCCGTTTACTCGCTAGCGGCCCTTACCGCGTTCACGATTTGCCTACTCTCCGGGACTTGCCTTGCGGCTCCGATTTCACTAACAAACAGGATCGATTACAGGACCTTGTACCATCGCTCGTCTTACAACAACCTTGACGAATCGATGGAGCAATAACTTACAATCCAATCTCAATTTCAACTCAACAAACCAACACGAGCAACACGCTCAAAACTCCACTAATCTCACTTTAAGATTTAGAGAATTTAACTAGTATTAAGAAGAGAGAGTTTCTGCTTTTTATCAATAGAAATAGCGAATGATTCTGAGAAGGCGGCCACCTCTTTTTAAAGGAGGAAAGAGCAGCCTTCAAAAAATTTCGTTGTCAACGGACTGTAAAAACGGAAGGAAATTAAAGCAAGATATTCTCCCAACGGCTAAAAATCTAATGGTCCGTCGCCAACGGACTATACAACACAAATCGACAGCCGATGTCAGGGAGAAAATATCTTCAACGGGCCAGTTCCGTTGTCAACTCAGTGGTCCGTTGGGAACGGACCAATTCCGTTGTCAACGGAACTAGCCAGAAATAGGCAATTTGCAAATTATACTCTCTTTTCAATAATAATTAAACTTCTCACCAAACTAAACCCACAGTAAGAGCTAAGAAGCTTGCTCCCACGCCTTGAAATACTGTCTTGAAATCCTTTGCATGCGTGACGACCTCTCATTCTTTTGAGATGGGCAGGATGCGACCTAGACATTTCCGAGAACTTGATCGTGCGACTATATAGCTTAAGACATTCTCACACAAATATATTAGTAGCTCGGAATAGTTTTAAATATCATCAAACTGAGGACAACAGTAACATGCCATATTCACAATATTAAACTATAAAATTAAAATTATGTGAGAACAAATAAATTAGAAAATGAGAAATTATAGTTTTTTTTTCTATTTTGATAGAGGTAGACATAATAAAAAATTTAAAAATAATAATTTATCTCATATTAAAAAATATTATTTTATGTCATATTTTTTCATTATTTATTATTTTAATGAATAGAAATGATATTTGTTTGTCTTAGTTTTTCATTATTTGTTATTTCAATAAATGAAAATGGTTCGTTACATGATTTTTTTTTCTACTTTGATTGAGTGAGACATAATATAAAATATAAAAATAATAATTTATCTCATATTAAAAAATATTATTTTTGTCTTCGTTTTTTATTATTTATTATTTATTATTTTACTGAATGGAAATGATATTATTTTTTTCTTAGTTTTTTTATTATTTATTACTTTAATGAATAGAAATGACTCGTTACATGGTTGTCCATAAATAATGTGCCACATAAAATCAAGATATCAAAAAATTCATAATTTTTGTTTTATATACTTTAGATCAAAATTAATAATAAAATTTAAGTATCCACAACATAGCGCGAGTATTATACTAGGTTAGGTATAAAATAATACGAGTGTTGTTTTCAATTTTGTGTGGGAACTGTGTCTTATCATTAGGATCTGCATAAAATAAAAAATATAATTGTTAATCTCATTTTTTTTTCTTTTTGGTTCCCAAATATAAGTAACAAAATTTAATATTTTTAATTAAATGAAATTAAACTAGAACTCATCATCTTTTTATGTCTCATATATTGGTAAAGGCAATTATTTGATGAATCCGGGATAATATTTGGAACCAGATCAAAAAAATTAGAAATTCAAATTCAAATTTGATTCCTCAAAAAAATCATTATTTTGAACCATGTTTCGTTAGATGATTATGCAGATAACAATTTTAATTAAATAAAAGGATATTATTAGTTGCATTGATCTTAAATATTAACAAAATATATTCGGTTACATTGTTGAAACCAGTATTTCAAAAATAAACAAATGAATACAAGCTAGCGCCTTACCAGATTCTAACATACATTTTCTATTACTTTATTCTTCATGCTAATTATTAATCACAAAGATCTTTAAGCACGGCCAAACTGCATAAAAGAGTAATTATTACGTAGTCCATAATTCAAAAGTTCGAAATAAAATATAAAATCAAATAAACCATTTTAGTATACATTATTCCATTTAAAGGTAAATAACTAAAAATGCAAAAAATGGAACATCTTACATATAAAAAGGCCAAATCATTTCTCATTTATTTTCATAATAATCAAACAGTACCTTTTAAGAAGAGCTTTTGGATTATAAGGAAATAATTTCTTCTTATCCAAATCCTCCAATGAATTTCTCAAAGAAATTAAACATCCTTTCGCATTTTCAAAACTTTGATAACTCTTTTGTCTTTTATTGCTTTGACTATTTAATTTTAATTCCCCCATAGAAACTGAAAATTCCGCAAAACTCTTCCAAGATTGAGATATCACCCTTAAACATCTAAAAAAAATTAAAAAATAATAACAATAACAAAGTAAAAATAAATAAATTAACCAACTATTTAATTTTTATAAAGTATGAAAATAATTTACCTTAATATATATTGGGCACAAAGAACACCTGTATCTTTAGATATCAAATAATCAATAATCACCAGGTGATCATAATCAAGCTGCAAAAATTAAATCAACAAATTAATATGAATTTAAGTTAATAAATATTTTTTACGAAAAAGCTTTTTAAGTATTGTTGTACATACCAATAAGAGAAAAATATGAAAAAGATATACAGGATTAAAAATGTTTGAAAATGTTTCTATGGTCTCTTCATAATCAGATTTATTTCCATGGTCGTATCTGCAAATTATAAATTATATAAAAATATAAAAAATAAAATTATAAATTAATATATAGCTTACATTTGCAAGTTAGTCAGAGAGCCATCCAAAAGCAATAAAAACATATTAAATAGCATATCATCCTGCATTTCTTTCAATAGATTCAAATAAATAATCAAAAAACACTATGATAAATAAATAAATATATAAGAAAATTTTGGCAAAAAAGACAAAATATTAAAAAAAAATACCTCATCAATATAGAGTTGCACAAAGGATAAGCAAAAATTCATATATGATTTATCAATATAATTTAACTTTAACCATTCTGAAATTTCTGACAAGCCAATATTTGAATAAAATTCCTCTTTTGTTTGAATTAAACAGAAACAAAATTTGAAGAAAAGAAATAAAGATCGTCTTTTCAAATGTCTGTTTTGGGATCTACGAGGGAAAAATGGGGATTCTTGTAAACAACTTTCAGGGGTAATTTCGTAATTTTGCAGGGGCTCAGATATTAAATCGTGAAAATGGTCTTTGAGAGAATTTAAATATAGAATAATGTGAGGGCCTTTTTGCAATTTTGTGTGAGAAATGAGCCTTATCATTAGCATCTGCATTAAATGAAAATTAAAATTATTAATATCACCTTTTTTTCTTTTTGGTTTTGAAATATATGTAAAAAACAATATTTCAACTAATTGAAATCAAATTAGAACTTACCAGCATTTTATGTCTCATATATTGGTGAAGGCAATTATTCGATGAATCAAGAAAGCAAGATATAATGTTTGGAACAAGATCAAGCAATTTGAAATTCAAATTCGAATTTGTTTCCTCAAATAAATCATCATCTGAATCATTTTTTCCAACTAAAGAGCACATGAATTGAAGCATACAAGCTGAAAGAATTTCCTTCGATTTTGATGAATCAATTTTAGCATATAAATCCCAAGATAAATTTTCCACAAAATTCATCGATAAATAAATGAATTTCTCTTTAATTTCTTCATTTTGATCTTCGTTTTTCAAATATTTCAAAATTTTATGGATAATTTGAAAGAGTCCAAGAGCGGTTTTCCAGCGTAATTTTGGATTTGTTGAATTAAGTACTGAAATGAAGAACTGAATTTCTGAACTGGAGATCTCCATTTCAGAATTTTCGTATTTTGCAATGTGTTTATTTTGAAATGTGGATCCACAAATGCATGTAAATGAAGTTTCGAGAGTTAAATATATTAATAGAATAAATTTATTCCAAATGCTAGCCTGTAATATAAAAATAATATTAAAAATGAAAAGTATAAAAAAATTAGTATTTGAGAAGTGTTTGGAAAGAGTAAAGCATACAGTTTGAATTAGAGATTTGGAGATTGAAAATAGAATACTTCCAGTAACATGTTGAATAAATTCGCTTTCACATTCAATGAAAAAAACCTGAAAAATGAAAAAAATATCAACCAGTAATGATATTATCTTTGTACTGTTGGTAATATAACATTAAATAATTTCTCAAAAAAATAACATTAAATCACTACATTTAAACAATTTTATTAATTATTAACAGTTAGCTGAAGCCTGAATATATAATTCAATATATAAAGAAAAATTTAGTATATAAAGGACGGTTTACCATAGTAGAAATAATATTAGATATGCATTTGCATTCTTCACTAAAAGATTTTTCCTTTTGCAATACACACTTGTGAATAACTGAAGATTCCTATCAAATAATACGAAAAATAAATTATAAAGAATTTCGACTTTAAATAATAATTGCATAGGAAATTTAACCAAATATGTACATATGTATGTAGATATTTTTAGGGCATAGTGCTTGAAAATGAGCAGTTAAACCCAAAAAAGTGCCTAAATTTCAAAATTGAAGCAATAGAATATACTTAAAGCTTCAAAAGAACATTGCTTAAAGCTCATTATGAATAAATTACAATGTATTATTATAAATAGTACCTCTTCAATTTTGTTCAGTTCATTCAATTGCTGTATCTCTTTATACACCTAAAAAAATTGTAAAACAAGTACATAAATACTAGAAAAAATTCATAAAGATGAATAATTGATTAGAATCAAGTATTAACATTTACATCAGACAGGGCGAGAAGGAGTTTCTTCTCCAATTCTTTACTCGCATCACAATTTCTCTTTTCCTGAAACGAAATTGAATACAAAAATAAAACGAGAGATTGATTAATAGCGTACTTTTAACGAGATAATTAGAAATTAAACGAGATTTAAGTGAATTAACTGTAAAAGGAAGCAGAGAATTAGTGATCAGATCGCACAGTCGAGCTTGGCGCGCCATTTTTCACCTCCTTATTCTTCTTCCTCTCCACCTACGAGGAGAAGGGACTGATATTTGAAATTTGGTTTACAAAGGATTTGAAATCCTGATTATAAGAAGGCAAAAATAATTACAGAAAGGCAAAAATATTAAATATAAACAACTAAAACAAAAATATTAAATACAAAATAACTGAAACAAGTGGAAAAATGCAATTAATAACAAAATATTAACTATAAACTAAATATTCACATCAGCAAAGTCCTGTAACAAACCAAGATTCGAAATCTCGGATTTTGTCATAACCAGGATTTCATATCCTGGATTTGGGAATCCAAAATAAAACCCTCAACCCTCACTTCTCCTCCTCCTCCTCCAGCCACACTGATTTTCTTTCTTCTGTCCAAGCCGAATAGAAAGGAATGGCTTTCCGTAGCTCGATTTCCCGATCTCTGATGACCACCGCTCGTTCTTCACTCCGATCACCTCCCTCCTCGGCTGCCCGCGTCCGGCCGTCTCCGCGTCCGTCCGCCCCTCGCCGCCGCCCGTCCTTCTCTCCGTCCAGGTAAATAATCCTTCTCCATTGCTTCTTGTTTTCTTCTAGTCCTCAGATCTGAATTGGATTTCTCTGTTCTTTTGGTAGGAATTTGGGAGTGCTGGGCGGGATGCAGTCGCTGGTGTTACCATTCGATGGTGTGGTGAAGGTGGGGCCACGCGTCACCTCTTACTTGTCAGTCAGCGCGCGAGCTTTTTGTGAGCTCTCACAGGGTAAGTCAAGCTTCCTTCACCAAAGATTCTAGCTTTTGAAATGACATTGATTCTAATTAGCTGATATAGCTTGTTTTCATGACTTGTCTAGAGATTTTGTTTATTTTAATTTTCTTTGTGGTTGAATTTAGGATTAGAATATCATTTATGGGTTAATAACAATAGAACCACCTAAATTTTGAATTTTACGGTTAATATCTGCTCACATTATTTTCTCAAATAAAACGACCTTGATAAATTTTAACTTATGAATTTGAGAGTTGAGAGCCTAAAAGGCCCTAATTCTCCATTAAACTCAACTAAACACAAAATAAATGATGTTTCAATTTGTTATGACATGGTACTTTTTTTCATTTTTTCTCTTTTTCTGATGTTCCTGCTTCAACTTGCATGAATCAATTCTAGGTTGTCATAACAAAGGTGTGATGAATGAAGAAGATGTATTTTAACTTCCTAAACTAGTTATTATTTTACTCTTTTTAATAACCATACTTCTATTAAGTTTTACTGTTGATTCATGCAAATTGTAAAGTGATTACTGATGAGGTTTCTTTTTTGAAGTGTAACTCACTCTATTATGAAAACTAGCCGATCAATACGAACTGCAAAAGATAAAAGTTATTAAAGAAAAATATTGGCATCTTTGTTCAAATGTTGATTGAAATACGATATTGGAGGATAACTAATTCAACATAAATACCAATTATTTTTGAATTTTTCTTTGTAATAATTACATCAAACTTTCCACATCTTATAATCTGTTGTCGTTTTATTTCCTTCGCCTCCACTTCAAATCAATCTTTTTCTCTAACCTGAATCATTTCAAAAAATGGCATGTTTTCTTATTTACTTGAATTATGAAAAAATGTTTTTTCATCTATCTGTTGTATAGATGGAGAATTGGCTCAATTGAGCCTAGTTTAGTTGAATTTACTCCTAGGTCCCTTAACTATTTATTAGCAATTTGTTTTTTTCCTCTTTTGCTTCTTCCAATTTTTTTTTGTTTTTCTTCTAATATTGAAATATGTTTTTGATATGCAGGTACTTGATTGAAAAATTAAATGCTTTATTTGCAAAAAGAAAGTGTTCCTTGTCAGATGGGTGCCTCAAGCTAGTTCATTAGCTTTGAGATGTAGAAGAGTTTTTTATATATTTTATTTTTTTATTTAGAACTTAGTTTTGATGGAAAGAAAGTTTGTTTTCTAATTAATTTTCATTTCTTTGTTTTTTATTTTTTTCCTCAATAATTAAGGTAACTATGGTAGCTTATTTGATATCGCTTTTTCTATTTTTGAATGGTGATATAACTCTTCGCTATGATCAATTCATTTTGTGTTCTTTTTGTGTGCATGAAATTAACAGAATATGTTGATACAGAAAAGAAAGAGATGAAGTTGATGATAAACTAAATACTAAAAATAATATTAAATTTAAAATAAAATGTTTAGACATTGTTACAAGAAAGTGAATAACGCATGAATAAAAAATAGTATACGGTTACAAGAACGCCAAAATAATAAGGGCTTGCTTGGATGTGTAAAATTTTCTAGGACAGTATTAGGATATTTTTAGGGATTAGGATGCAAAATCCAAATACTAAGAGAATTACAAATTCTAGGAAGTATGCAAAATGTTGTGTTTGGATGCAAATTAGTAAATTTGTAGGAATTTATTTATATGTGTTTTATTTATTTACAAGTACCAACTAAAATAAAAATTCTTGCTGGCAAGTATTTAATCAAAATACTATGCTAATTTATTAATTAATTACTTATTAATATTTAATTTAATTTAATTTAATTAATATTTAATTTAATTTAATTTAATATTTAATTTAATTTAATTTTACTTACTTTTTTATTAAATTAAATTAAATTAAATTTAAATTTATACTTTATTTTATTTTATATTTTATCTTATTAATATTTACTTATTTAATATTTTATCTTTTTAATATTTACTTATGTAATATTTTATTAATATGTTATCTTATTAATTTTTACTTATGTAATATTTTATTAATTATTTAATATTTTATTAGCATTAATGACGTTGCAAATTTTTAATTATATTTTCAATAACTATATAATTATTTAGTATTTTATTATTATTAAATATTTGATTATTATTAATGACATCTATCAATTTGATAATATAATATAATATAATATAACATAACATAACACAATAACATAACATAACATAACATAATATAATATAATATAATATAATATAATATAATATAATATAACATAACATAACATAACATAACATAACATAATATAGCATAACATAGCATAACATAACATAACATAATATAATCATTTAATTTGCACATCCTAAAAAATTCCTAGAAAAAACTTACCAAAAAGCTAAGTTTTCATTCTTCTCTCTTTTCTATACAAAATTTCCTAAAAAATTCCTAACTTAAAGTTTCCCTATAAAATCCTAAACCCCATCCAAACTTGCATATTTGAAACTCTAGGATTTTTTCCTTATCCTAGACTAAACCAACAAATTACTAACCATCCAAACAAGCCCTAAAGGGATGTGGTTATGGTATTAGCCCCACTTTCCATAGGTGAGGAGATTGAATCTTGCGTTCAGCAGGATTATAAAGAGATTTTAGAAGAATTTTCAAATAAAATTATATGTGTTCTCTTAGTACGGGCTATTGTAAAAAAAATGTGGTGTACTTTGAGCCTATATATATATATATTCTGTAACCAAGCCCTTATATATTTGTTTCCTCCTCCCCAGAGCCGGCCTTATAGTATACCTTGTGAGCCAATGCTCACAAAATCAAAGGTCTCACAAGGTTTAGGGCGTCAATATTTTATTCACCAAACATTCTAAAGAAGTGGAGAAGAGAGCGAAAAATTAATAGCCTAAATTCAAATTAAAAGCTAAGTTACTGGTCTTCTGTCATCTCCTAAATCATCTAAAAAAATCATTCATAGATATATGTTTGTTTCTCTCTATTTCTTTTTTTGTTTTTTATTTTGTTATTTCATTTTAATTTCTATCCATGTAAATCTATTATTTTTATTTTATTCAC
This sequence comes from Juncus effusus, assembly GCA_027726005.1. NCBI lineage: Eukaryota > Viridiplantae > Streptophyta > Magnoliopsida > Poales > Juncaceae > Juncus > Juncus effusus. The sequence continues at coordinate 3,175,725 of CM050909.1, forward strand.
TTATCTGCATAAAAAGGACCTAGAAGAAAGTCCAAAAACTATTATGCTTTTTTTTTTTTGAATGGTATTGATTCTAAATTCTGGAGTTTTAAATTGATGGTCGTCAAAGACCTCCAAAATTACAGGACCGGCTCTCTTCCTCCCAATCCCCCACCGGCTTCTCTAATTCAGTGACTTTACCACTGTCGCGACCCCAAACCTTCACATTCTCCGCTTTTTCATAAGTACCTCCTTCAATTTGCATGATTTGGATTATCATATTTAGGCTGTCATAACATAGGCATAAGTTAGTTATTATTTTACATTTTCAATAAACCTTATGTTTAATCATGCAAATTGTAAGATATGTGAAGAGCTCTGCGATAAAAACAAGCCCACCAATACAAGATTAATACAAAGATAAAATTTATAAAATAAATATATTTGCATCTTTGTTCAAATATTGATTGAAATGTGATACTGGAAGATAACTCATGTAATATGAGTATGATTAATCTTTAAAATTTCTTTGAAGCAGTAAAATGAATACGAGATAATTTGTTTGTTTTCTCTAAGGATAACTAATGTAACATAAACTTGCTCAATTATTTCAATTTTTTGCTCTTCAAAGAAACTTCAACTTCCTGCATTTAAGGGAGCTGAAAATGAAATTGATATGCTTTCTTTTTGTACTTGAATTATGAAATTTTTTTTTTTTCATCTTTTATTGTGTAGCTGGAGAATTGACTTAATTGACCCTAGTTTTAGTTGAATTTATGTCTCCGTCCCAACTATAAATATTTATTTACTAACTTTTTCTCCTTTTTTTGTTGGTTTCAATTTTGTTGTTTTATATTTGATTTAAAATATACTCTTGATATGCAGGTACTTGAATGAAAAATTAGATGATTATTTTTGCAAAGAAAAAGTGTTCCTTGTCTGATGGATGCCTCAAGCTAGTTCATTAGCTTGAGATGTAGAAAAGTTTTTATATATTTTTTCTATTTAATTTTCATTTCTTTGTTTTTATTTTTTTCCCTCAATAATCAGGGTAGCTATGATAATCTATGTGATATATTGTTTTTTGTATTTGGGAATGCTGATAAATAAAATACTTATACAGAAAAAGAAAAATATTTTAATAAATTTAATAGTGTATAGTATAAAATGCAAGAAAATGGAATATTGGCCGAAGTAGGACAAGCAAGAGATGGTGTTAAAATATTGGGCCTACGTATTTTTTTTCATTTCTGATATTCAGGCCTCATGCGGCCGATATATTGTAATAATAAAAGAAATTCAAAAACAAATGATGATCAATTGGTTACCAACTTACCACTTAGTACTTCTTTTTCATTGTTACCCTTTTTCTTAGAATCTTAATTGTCTGCTTCAACTTGCATGATTTGGATCATCAAATTTAGGTTGTCATGAGAAAAGGACGATGAAATGAACAAAATGCATTTTAACTTCATAAGTTAATTCATATTTTACTTCTATTTTGTCACGCAAATTGTAAGATATGTGATGGGTTTTCTTTCTTGAAATAAGAGCTCAATTGTAAAATCTAACCGTATCAATACTAGTTGCAAAAAGATAAATTTTGTAAAACAAAATATATTACAATCTCTGTTCAAATATTGATTAAAATTAGGATAATGCTCGCGTTTCGCGGCAAGTATTTCAAAATAGTTATTTTAATATAATAATATATAATTTGTAATTATGAAAATTCAAAATTAAAGTTTGTGAATCTATAATATGTAAATAATATATAGGAATTCAAAATTGTTGTCTTTGATTTTCTTATGTCATTATCTCTTGACATATTATGTTAGAAAAATAAATTAAGTATTAATCAGTCTTAGATGAATGAGATCAGAAAAATAAAATGCACAATAATTTATTTCAAAAATTTTTGTTGAAACTACATAAGATTAAATTATAGATGATTAGCTTTAAAAAAATAATTATTATTATATTTAATATTATATATATGGGAAAATATGTATACTACATAGAAAAATATAACATGACTCATTTCCTTTAAAAAATTGTCACCGTTATTTTTCTTAGTTTTTTTAGATGTTAAAATGGTATGTATTACACATATGTTATTATGAAACCTGTAATATATTAAGTAATATAATATAGTTTTCAATATTCTGAAATTTTGTTTGAGATGATAGTTCTCACATGACAGAGATATAATACTGAACATTAATCTAACTAATCATGTGATATTATGATAAAATTTTAAATTAAAAGCTAAGATTTGATGAATTTTTTGATTCGACGGATGAGTGAAAATTGGCAATAGTTCTCTTGAGAATTTTCAAAAAGGGGTAAAAGAATATGATAAAAGTAAATGAGCTTATCATTTTATTACATATTTTTTTATATAGTCTATATTCGCATTTTATCAAGAAAAAATGAAATTAGAATCATAACAATATGTCTTTATGTAATATTGTGGTAATAATTTAAATGAAAAGCTAATATTTAAAAAAAATTGATCCAACGGCCGAGATAAAATTGACAATATGTTTCTTGAGAATGATAAAAGAGAAATGAAAAATAAGGTATAAGGTATAAGTTAATATTTTTGTACATCTTCTTTTATATAGTTAATATTCATATGTTTTTAAAAAAATTGGAATCATAACAAAATGGAATTCAAAATAAAGAGAAAATTCCAACAAATTTATATTTGATGATTTTAACATTAGAGATAAAATATTTCATTAAGAATTATAATTTTTTAAAGAATAAAAGAAAAATTATTTATATTTTAATGAGTGAACTCTTCATAAAAAAATTAGAACCATAGCAATATGGAACTCAAAATAAAGAGAAAATTCCAACAAATTTATATTTGATGATTTTAACATTAGAAATAAAATATTTCATCAAGAATTATAATTTATTAAAGAAGAAAAGAAAAATTATTTATATTTTAATGAGAGAACTCTTCATTAATTATTGATATTAATAATTGAATATAACTTTGCACCATGATTCATTGAAACTATCTGATTAATATCTGATGGTCTCAAATAAACTCACAACGGTTCTCACTAAATCGGGTATGAAACACAAAACATTAATTCAACCAATCATATGCTTATGTTTTAATAACCACATAAATGTTGCCATAAAATATCAATAAATTTAAGAAAATAAATGGCTAAGATTCGACAAATAAATTGATCGAACGGTCAAGATAAAAATGATGATATAGTATTTTGAAGAGTATCAAAAATAGATGAAAAATAATGAGCCGGGGTTAATGCGATATTGGTGGCTAACTAAATTAATACAAGTACCATGAGTCTCTCAGCCTCTCTCTATAACAGTAACAATAATACATCATGAGAGATGAGGAGAAAGGTATACTTTTCTTTTCAAAAAAATGTTTTACTTTCCTTTTACTTCAATTATGAAAAGTGACTTTTCATCCGAGGGAGAATTGGTTCAGTCGACCCTAGTAACTATTTATTATCATATTGATTTTTATGCATTGTCGCTTCCAATTCTTTTGGTTTTACATCTGATCATAAAGTATGCTCTTGATATGCAGGAACATGAATAAAAAATCAATTGATACAGTACGGATCAGAGATGAGCAACCACGCCAAGGACCGGTCCTTAGAGAGACAACAATCCGCATAGAAATAATTGAGAGAGAAACCAGAGAAACGAGACAGGCGCAGCAATTTCCTTAGTTGAAAACGGAAATAACGAAGCTGAGCAATGGCGAAGATATTCAAGGCAAGAAAAATGAGAGGGACAGATGGCGGTACGCGGTAACGTGTCGATCTGAATTGTCCTTTTTGGCTTCTGAAGCACGACTCTGAGAACCTTCTTACTCTTCCTAGGGATGAAGAACTTGATCGCTCACTAATCTCCAAGGCAGGAGATCTCTACTCGTATCCACGTCGAACTTCGAATAGTCGGAATAACCGGACTCGGCTAGACGAGTCTGAAAATACTTTCAGGAGGCTCTCTCTCTTTCTCTCTGTAATACGGCAGCTTGGAGGCTATGTAATCTCTATCTAATAGAGGGGGACTGCCCCTCTATTTATACTAGAGAGGGAGGCGAAGGATTGCTTAGTTACCATAACAAAACCCAAATTACAGCGCTTATCCGTTCCCAACGGACCTATTCCATTACCAACGGAATAGGATTTCCTAATCTGAAAACTTAGCTGCCGACATATTGGCTGAGTTCGGTTGGCAACGGAACTTCCGTTGGCAACGGAACTGTTCTGTTGCCAACGGAACTATGCTAATCTTGCACAATCATTCAAATCAATCATCCAATGATCGATTATTTCCTTCACCTATTTATACATCATATGTATAACCATTTAAGAGCATTTCCTTCCCGACTAGACGTTGTTCTATGTGTGACCGTGTAGGTTCCATTTAACGCTGGCAACGATCTTCCAAAGATCGTAAGTCATGAGTAACCTCTAGACTGGTGTCATGACTACCCATGTTAAATGAAATGATCAGCGATCATAAACCTATCTGAATAGACATTTGATTATTCCTTTTGTTCTACGATATATGTCTTGATCACAAAGCACGGTAATATGTCATCCTTGAGTTTGATCGAAATCTCTTTCCTGATCGAGAATTAGACTGAGTAAATACAAAATTATATTTACAACACATGTTAATCCATTTTGAGCATGGCCATGCATTTCCTTCAGTCCTAGTTCATCATGGGGCCTAGAGATATCTCCCTCTTAACGAGAGGAATAAATCCCATCTTGGTCACTCACATTCCTTATCATGATTAAGTGCATACCTAATGATGACCCTAATGATCATCCCGTTACGGATGACGTAAGATCATATTAAAGTATGTTGCCTCAGGTCGTAGGAACAAGCACACTATTCATATGAGAATCACTAATGACATATACCATGTATATTCTCATAGTGTGGTCAGTCCAGTACGTGTTCCATAACACGTACCTATATTCTAGACTTGACATCCCTATGTCCATGATCAGCAGAACGTGATCATCCAGCCTGCGAATATACTAGTGTGGATATGTAGCTTCTTACCTGAAGTATGTCTATCTCTATAAACATCCTACATATCACTAGGGACAATTTAGAATGTCATTCGTTGGTTCACAGTTCTACTATCAGAATCACGTATTCTGATGACGTGAACCCGAAGTGTCATTCTTGGTTGATATAAGATTTACATTCACAACCCATACACACAGATATATAAGAAACAACCTTTATTGAGTAAATAATAATGTTCTCAATACATAATCCATTTCTTAGCACAAATACATTTGGCCTAGGGCACTAATCCTACAAATATTACATAAATCACATGTCCAAAAAGTTCATATGCTATTATTTAAAGCTGATATTTATAAGGCCTTTGATACAATTAGTTGGGATTTTATTGATGTCATTCTCCAAGTAAGAGGATTTAGTAATACATGGAGGATTTGGATACAAAATACCATTCTAAAAGGCTCGGCAAGAATTATTTTAAATGGAGTATCCGGAAAAAATGTACACTTAAAAAGGAGAGTTATACAAGGAGATTCTTTATCACCATACATATTTATTATAGTTATGGACACCCTAGCGAGAATAATAGAGAAATTAGCAAATAGGAGTTTTTTTATTAGACCGGTCCCGGATATTTATGTCGGGCAATTCTATGCTGATGATTCCATATTCTTCATCCCCCCGGAGGTTGATCAGATCAGGAGGTTTAAATCAATCCTGGAAATGTTTGGGAAAGTTTCAGGTTTAAAAATAAATTACGATAAGTCTAAAGTGGCTGCCATTCATGTTGATGATAATGAACTGGAAATGTTCCATAACACGTACCTATATTCATTGTCGCTTGGTCTACTTAAATAAGATGAACATTTATTAAATCCATTAAGATGGATTTTCAAATTCATTTGTTTTTGAATCATTTGAAACATGTGTAACTTATTTATTAGACAAGATGACATATACGTCTTTCACAAAGTAAGGTGAAAGCAAGTTACTTATTGACTCTCATACATAGTGATGTATGTTCATCAATGAGTGAAGGTGCGAGAGAAAACTACTTCATCGCTTTATTGAAACAATAAATTTGAATATTTTGAAAAGTTCAAAAGTTACAAATAATGAAGTAGAGAATAAAACTTGGTTTCGAAAAATCATATTTCTTTGATGAGATCGAGGAGTCGAGAACTAAGTGTTTGATCATCACGATAACTATATCGAACTTTATTAGATATAGTTCGATTATGATGAGTTAAATATATCTTCTATTTCTTTCGGGGTTACGCTCTTATTGAGTTCATACTGAATATAATTTCATCTAAAGTAGTTGTAAAAGACTCCATATGCGATATGGACTGGTAGGTGTATCAGATTATCTTTTATCAAGATTTGAGGATATGATACTTAATTGAAGCATCATGCATCTAATCGGATTAATGCTTATTGTGGAATATCCTAAGAAAAGTAAAGGATATTACTTCTATAATTAATATGAGAACAAAATGTTTGTTAATCGAAAATTATATCTCTTTGGAAATTGTGTTTCCAAAAGAATTAGTGGGAGTAAATTTGAAAAGTTCAAATTCCATATACTGACAGTAATGCTCGGATGGAAATTAATTCAGATTTCAACTAGTGATTGAGTCTGCAATTAATCAACTAGACTCTCAAGATGTTGAAGAGTCTGAGTATATAACATAAGTGTATTCATGCAGATCTATTAAAATTTTCGTAGGCCCGAAAAATATAGATTTTCGTGTCTAATGATAAAAATTTCGTACTCATAGATGATGAGTCCACATTCTACTAATAGACTATGATGAGACAAGGCTCTAATGGTTAGAGACTTTGAAAGTTGAGATGTAATCCATGTCAGACAATCAAGTTTTGAATTTGATTGATCCATCAGATGGAAATACGATTTTAAAAGAAAGACCGACATGGGTAATGTGCAAACATATAATGCATGATTTGTGGTTAAGTTAAACTCATAGTATAGACTATGATAATATTTTTCCAAGTCATCATGCTTATGTATTTCAGAATTTTCTTGGGCATATGTTCATAGTATGACTATGAAAGATGCCAAGTGGATGTCAAGATGTTGTTTCTTAATAGAAATATATGAAAGTATGTATATGATACAACTTGAGAGTTTTGCCTATCCTTAAAAATTTTGAAAGAGTTTGCAAGTTGCATAAATTCATTTATGAATTAAAGCAAACATCTCTAGGTGAATATTTATTATTTGATGAAATAACCAAATAATTTGGTTTTATCAAAAATTAAAGATAAATCTTATGTTGACAAGAAATTCAGTGGGAGCATAATTACATATGATGTGAATTAAGTGTAACAAGCACACATAAGCTTAACTTAGTGAAAGTCACTAAATAATAATCAAGAGTATGATTATATACTTGAGAAGGATAAAGTATTCTTCTTAGATTATAGTGGACATAAAAATATGCAAAGTATTTGCATATGACAATGTTTGATAATCCATTTAAGAACCTAATTCCTTAAATGATGGTGATCATGTTAGGTCAACTGGTATGTGATACCACATAGATCAATGAGTATGAGATACTTGGTTGATTTGGCCTAGAGCAAGTGGGAGATTGATGGTGTCATGCCCTAGGCCAAAGTGTTTCTGACCTAGATGATGGATTGTAATAACAAACATAATATTTATTCTAAGATATTTCATATAATATGTGCGTATAGGTTATTTTAATATAATTAAAGTAGACCATGAATATGCAATTCAGCTTTATATCATCAAAGTGCGTGACTTTGATAGTAAAACTATAAAGTATTATGAATGCTATTCTAAATCGTCCCTGGTCATTTATAGGATATTTGTGGAGACAAATATACTTGCGGATATAAATAAATATATATATTTATATACAAGCTATAAATGTACACCAGTATATTAGTTGACTGATGATTATGTTTTACTGATCATGGATAAATAGTTATCAAGTCATTAATATAGGTATATGTTAGAGACCATATACTGGACTGACCCGCCATAAGAATGCTACATGTTTTACGTCATTAGCGATTCTTCTAACATAAAGTATTTATAGTCCTTTGACCTGAGATTGTCTCGGTTCCCAACATGAGTAATTTTATACTTTAATATAATCTAACACTGCCTTTAACCGGGTGGTCACAACGGTTATGATTAGGTATACAATGAATCATGTAGAGGGATGAGTGCAATCAAGACGGGATTTGTTCCTCTCATAAATGAGAGAGATATCTTTAGGCCTCTTGATGAATTGAACTGAAGAAATGTATGGCCATACTCAAATGAATTAATAAGAGTTATTAATGTCATTTGTTCTTGTTCAGTTTAATTCGGGATCAAGAAATATTAATCGATTAATATAAGGATGGCGTCTTACATGCCTTATGATCGATATAGATATCGCGTGACAAAGGGACTAAATACGTGATTGTTGATTAGGTAAATCGGATCACCGATATTCACTTAAATTGGGTAGTCATGATGGCTTGCTAGAGTCCGCTCATGATTTATAGACGGTCAAGTTTATTGCCAACATTAAGTGAACCTGCAGGGTCACACACAAAGAACAAACTGAAACGGGCGCAGAAAATCCTAGCGACTTATATGATGAGTTGCATAGGAATGTCACAAAAGATATTGTCATCTTATGTGATAAGATGTGATATATATGTATATAAAGACTATGAGCACACAAGATCATGTAATCTAGAAGAGTCTAGATGATGATATGTGGATAATGATGAGTGATGTCATACACATCTTTTAGTGTGAATAGACATGACTTTTCACCTCTATATAAGGACATAGAGGGCTCCAAATTCATTGAACCAAAATGATTCTCTCTCTCATTATTTCTCATTCTCTTTTGTGAGACAAAAAGAGAGAAAATATCCTTTCTCATTTGTGTGACAAAATTACTAAAGGGTGCTTTCCTTTTATATGACAAAATGAAAGGGTGCAATTATATGAGAGAATTATACATCTTTTGTGAGACAAAATAAGAAGAAGAAAAGGAGTTTTCTTGTGCAAGAGAAGAACAAGCTACTAGCATATATATTGTTCTTCTTCCCGTTTTAAGAAGTTTGTTCGTGTGGATACCGGTAGAGGCGTTTGTACTTTCGGCGCTTGTGATCTATTCGGCCTAAGAAGATGAGAACGGTTTGTTGAGAGTTTTGGTGGAGACCGATTGTGTGTACGGTAGTTGACTTCCGCACGATCCGACCTAGACGGCCTAGACGGATGGAAAATCGGTTAGAACTTTAACCGGTTTAGAGGCGCTTGGACAACACGCATGGTTTGAGCGTCACGGATTAAGCGTAATCCGAAAGGTATCTTTAAGATTTATTTCTTTGATTTAACCGATACGCACGGATTCTCGGGATGGGTTTTGGACGAATAATTTTGTTTTCCGCTGCGTTATGCACGTCCGAGACCCAACAAAATCAACTCCATTAACCTCGCAGAGTCAAGGGATTTGATTAAATGGAAATGGAAAAAAACATGCCATTTTACTACCAGAAACGCCTACAAAGTACTAGCTAGAGGTGTTCATTCTGGTAATCTATTGAAAAATATTTGGAAAATAAGAGCGCCATTGCGAATGCAAATTTTTATTTGGTTAGCGCAACAAAATAAAATCTTCACGATCGATAATCTATTAAAAAGAGGTTGGAGCATTGTTAATCGATGTGCACTTTGTAAAAAGGAGAGTGAATCGTTGGACCATTTATTTAACTTTTGTTCTTATACAGCTCGAGTATGGGAAATTGTAGATCAACTATTGAATCAGGAGTTGAATCTGTCCCAAAATCATGTGGTAACCTTACATCAAATATTTGAAGAAGGGGAATCGATGAAGCTAAAACAACTTTTAATATTCTTTTTCTTTGAAATTTGGAGGGAAAGATGCAATAGAACATTTACGGAAAATGCCTCCAATCATTAGGAACTAGCGACGCTGATTCTACAAAGTCGAAGAGAATTTATTAAAGTTTTTGCTTAATTTTCTTTCTTCTTTTCTTCTTCTTTGTTGTTTTTTGTTTTTTCTCTTTTGGTAATTTTTGGTTAGTTTTGTATAGTTTTTCTTTTCTCATTCTGTAAATATTTTTGTAAATAATTTTTTTTGGTTCAATAAAAATTGGACGCAGGTCTTATGATCCTGCTCCAAATATTCAAAAAAAAAGAAATAAAGCTCGCTCTGTTGTAAAAGCGAGCTCATCAGTACCAACAACAAAGGATAGAATTTATAAAAGAACTATATTAGCATATTATCAAATGTTGATTCAAATGCGATATTGGAGGATAACTAAAATAATTTAAATACAAAGATTTTATAAAGTTCTCTTTGTAATACTAAAATTGATTTTTCTACATCCTTAAATTTCGTACCACTTCATTTTTTTCATTTCCAATTCACATCATGTTGGACTTCTTGCCTTAATATTTCAAAAATTGGTATACATTCTTTAATAATTGAATTATGAAAAGTATGGTTTTTTCATCTTTGTTGTATAGATGGAGAATTGAGTCAATGGACCATAGTGTACATAAATTCATTACTCTTCGGTCCGTCCCGCTCTTAACTATTTATTACCAATCTATTTGTTTAACACCTAATCTTAAAATATGTTCTTTATGCAGGTACTTGACTTGAATGAACAATAATATGATTATTTTTGCAAAAAAAAGAAAGAAATGGTTCCTTGTCTCATGGGTGCCTCAAGCTGGTTCATTAGCTTGAGATGTAGAAGAGTTTTTTTATGTTTTTATTTCGAATTTATTTTTGTTGGAAAGAAAGTACCTTTTCCAGTATTTTTCACTTCTTTTTTTAACTTTTTTCTCAATAATATGATAGCTATGTGAGAATGTTTTTTTCTGTTTTTGAATGCTGATATGGTTTTCTTCCATGATCAATTCATTTAAAATATTATGTTTTTCTTGTGTGCATATATATATATATATATATATGATAAGTAGGGGGAAAAAACAATTCTAAAGCAAATCATGTTTTCAATTGGTTACCCACTTAGTACTTCTTGTTTCATTTTTTTTCTTTTCTCAATTGCCTGCTTCAACTTGCATGATTTGTATCATCAAATTTAGGCTGTCATAAGAAAAGCCTGATGAATGAAGAAAATGTATTTTAACTTCCTAATTTAGTTAATATTTTACTTTTCAAATAAATAAACTTCTACTTTGTCGTGCAAATTGTAAGATATGTAATGGGTTTTCTATTTTGAAGTAAGACGCTTTATTACAAAAACAAGCCGATCAATACAAGCTGCAAAAGGATAATTTTTATTCAAACTAGACGTCTCTCACTCCGCTTCGGAGTAATTTATCTTTCTTTAACATTATAAAAACAATAGGCTAAAGTTAATGGATAAATAAGGACACTTTGTATCTTAATTTTTGTATTTACAATGTTTGTTCATTTATTTCTTGTGATGTTTATATTTATATTTTCTTGTGATGTTGATATTAAAGAGAGAAAAATAACATTTTAAGGATACACATGCAATTTTGTCAATTTATATAATTTGACATTTTTTATGTTGGTACATCACTGAGAGGATATAACGTGATGTTTTCATTTTGTTGAGTGAGATGTAGGTACGTGTATACATTAATCCTTTTCTACATGGGCATGCTTGCTATGATATGAGGAAGGAGATAATTCCATTATATAACTTATAAAGATATTGTATTTTCTTCTTAAAAATCTACATGGAAATAGTGCCGAAAATATACAATCAAAGAAATAAGTATATTAATATTGGAGTTTCAATAAGCATGTCTCAATAAAAAAGAATGTTAAAATTCTTAAAATGGTTCAAAATATTATATTAATTTAACTCGTGTCATTTTTATATATAGAGATCATGCCATAGAAAATCAACTATAAGCTAAATTCAACCCACCCTCACTATTTCTGGTCCTCTGTTCCATCTTTATTTCTTTCCTGTGGGTCCCTTGGGGAAATGGATTAGCCTGTTTGATTCATGTGCCTAAATAGAATGGGTTGATTTTGGACTTCTAACTGACCCCCCTCATATTAATTCGTAAATCATTGTTACAGAAAATCCGAAAAATGTACACGTGTCAATATGGGGGTAATGGGAATATTTTCTATATCTATATAATAATAATAATAATAATAATAATAATAATAATGTTGATTGAAATGCAATATTGGAGGAAAACTAATGTACTTCAATTAACATGGGAATATGAAACTCTTGTTGTAAGAGTAACAACAATATATCATGAAAGGCTATAAATTTGGTATAATTTTCTTTTCAAAAATTGCTTTACTTATCTTTTACTTGAATTATGAAAATGCCAAAACTTGTTACTTCAAATGGTATGACACATTTAAATTTTGAAAGAGATAAGTTCAATTTCTAATAAATACAATTTTATATAGTACAGAGTTAGCAAAGTCTCTCGACCTACTAATTAGTAATTGTGAATTTGAATCTACAAAAAAAGAATTATTTTTCATCTAGGAAGAATTGACTCAATTAACCCTAGAAACTATTTATTACCAATTTGTTCTTTTTCTCTTTTGTCACTTCCAATTCTTTAGTTTTTACATCTGATCTTATAATATTCTTAATATGCAGGTGGAATGAGAAATCAAATTCTTTTTTCAAAGAAGAGCTTGATCCTTAGTTCATTAGCTAGCTAGAGATGTAGAAGAGTTTTTTAGAATTCACCTTCATTCAAAGTTTGTTCTCCAGTTTAACTTTTATTTCTTTATTCTTTTAATTTCTCCTCAATAATTAAGTAACTATGATAGATTATATGATATTGCTTTTTCTTTTTCCGAATGCTCTAATGATTAATTCATTATGGGAAATTGTGCTTCTCCTGTGTGCATAATATAATAAGATAACATATAAGATGATGATCAGTTTAATACTGAAAATAGTATAAAATGTAATTGACCAAACTAGATAATGCATATGCAAAGAAATTATATTGTTACAAGAAAGAATTCACGGGAGTTCAAAAGAAAATGATGTGATTTAATTTGGGCCTACATACTCTTTCAATTTCTGATTCAGATCGACAAATCGGCCCATATATTATAATAACAAGGAAAAAAAGACCAATTCTAGAACCTGTCAGACAACAGACAAGAAAAAACTCTTAAACCCCAGGCTAAAACCCCGCGCCAAACAAAACTCCTCTTCCCAGTCTCCACCATGCTCCGTCTCTCGTCTCCGCCGGCCACGTCCTCTCTACTCCGGCGTCTCCTCCACCGCCGCGCCTCCAAACCCTCAAAGCCTCCTCCTCTCCCTCCGCCTCCGTCGCCGCCCAAACCGCCGCAAAAGTCCGTCCCAGTCTCTCTCCACGGCGAAACCCTCCACGATCCGTACGCCTGGATGGGATCCCTCTCGGACTCCGTCGCCATGCGCCACATGGATCTGCACATGGAGCAGGAGGAGAAGTACACTGAGGCCGTACTGGCTTCTCTTGGCGCGGATAGCCTTGTCAGAAAGCTTCAGATTGAGATGGCGACTTGTCTTGCTTCTGATCTTAGCACTCCACCTGTAAGGTCAGTCGATTCATCAATTTGAAGCACTTCTTCTAAGTTAAATTAGAAAAATGTCATCATTCTCCTTCCTGACATATCAATATGACTCTGCAATATACCATTTTTTGTACTTTTTTTTTGGATAAAAACGCAAAAAGGTTGAACCTTTGTTTTTTCTGACAGGTGGGGCCCATGGTTGTACTACAGAAGAGTTGAAGAAGGAAAGCAATATTCCGTTTTATGCAGAAGAAAAGCGAATTTACACTCAGAATTTATTTCGTACAGCGATCCTTCAGCTGGATTCGATTTCAAATCCGGCCAGAAAATTGAACAAATTCTAATCGACTACAATCAAGAATCCCAAAAATTCGGCGGTAAATAACAAAAAAGATCATGACTTTTTCCACATAGAACCATCTAAAACTCAATATTCGCGCAAATCAGTTACTAATTTGTAATTTTTTTGCAGGATATTCATACGAGGAATTATCAGAAGTATCGCCGAATCATAATTACATCGCGTATACAATGTATGATAAAGAGAAAGACTGTTTTGTTTTACTGGTACGAGATTTGAGAATTGGTACGGTTCTGAACAAGCCTTGTGCAGATCGAGTTTCAGGTCTCGCTTGGGCCATTAATGATGAAGCTTTATTATATACAGTTACAAATGAAGAAAAAAGACCTTTTAGGTTGGTGAAAAGTTTCATTTATGCCCTTGTAAAATGTTGAAATGGAACATAAACCCTTGTGTTCTTTTATTTTATGATGGTATTTTTATTGTTTATTTTTGTAGGATATATTGTAGCATGATTGGATCTGGAAAGGATGATATTTTAATTTTGGAGGAAACGAATGAGAATGTGCATTTAAACATTAGAAATACGAAGGATTATGAATATATTACAGTAAATGTATTTTCAGATACTTCCTCTAAGGTATCATGATTTTATTTTCACTTTAGTCAAACTTTACGAATTTACATTTTTCTAATATATTTTTTAATATTTTTTACTAGTTATAGGTGTATTTAATAAAAGGAGATGAACCGTTGGCTAATATGAATTTAATTTGGGAAGGAGAAGCTCAAGCTCATTGTATTGTTGAGCACAATAAAGGAAAACTTTATTTGTTTACTAATTCTTCTAAAGATGATAATGATGTTTCATATGATTCGCATTATATCCTTTGTTCTGATGCTGACTCAGCAGGATCTTATAACTGGAAGGTCTGTACTTTAAATACCATTTAATATCTAAATTTTTTCATTCTATTTATTTGTTTTTATTTTACCATTTATTTCAATACCATTTAATATTTGTCTAAAATTTTCAGTTTTTTAATAATTTTATTTTATTTTTTTATTTTCAGAATTTACTAATTGAAGAAGATGGAATGAGCTTGATAGACGTTGATTTTTGCGACACACATATGGTCCTTGTTCTCAATCAAGAAAATATTAACAATAATAACAATAATAAATTCAGACTCTGTTCTATCAACATTCCTCTCCCCTCAGACTTAACCGTAAGCAACGCTTCCAATTCCATTTTCTTAGGCCTCGTTTGGTATCGTTGCCGTTTTCTGTTTTCTGTTTTTTTTCTCCAGAAAAAAAACAAAACGTGTTTGGCAAAATGCCTCTGTTTTCATTTTTTTCTATCCAAATGGCAAAAAATAAACAGGATTTTGAAAACAAGAATAAGTTGTTTCTTATTTTCTGTTTTTCACTGCCAAACATATAAATGTCCGAAACCACACGAAAATAATATGATAACACTAAAAAAGAATATTGACCTTGAAATATTGTATTGCGCTAAAAAAGGTAAGTTGGCGTAAAAAATAGTATATTCATATTAAAAAGGAATTTTGACCATAAAACCTTATATCCACTAAAAAATGTAAGCTGACACTAATTAAAAATATTGACCATGAAACTTTATATTGCAGTAAAAATAAAATAACTTACCACTGAAAATAATATAATGATACCGAAAAAGGTTTATTAATACTGAAATCTTTATATTCACATTGAAATGGTATATTGACACTAGAAAAAATATATGCCGATATTAAAAATGATATATTAACATTTTTAATACTAAAATGATATATTGACATTGAAAGTGTTATATTGATACTAAAAAACAGTATTTTGATACATTAAAAACAATATATTTTCACTGAAAATAGTATATTGACACGGAAAATGATACATTGATATTGTAAACGGTAGATTGACACTAAATACTCAATATATTGGCATTGAAAACATCATATTAACTCTAAAAATGATTCCTGAAAATAGGATATTAATACTCAATAATGATAAATCAACATTATAAACGGTACATTGATATTGGAAATTATATATTGGTGTTTAAGACGGTATATTAACGCTGAAAATATTATGTTGATACTATAAACGGCATATTGGCGCTGAAAACTTAATATATTGCCGCTGAAAATGTTATAAATATACATTTGATAAAATAATAACTAGGAAAAATATTATCGGTTTTAAAAACAAAAAACAGTTTTTTTGAAAACAAAAACAGAAAAACAGAAAACTGATTTTTATTTTTAAAAAACGAAAAACAGAAAAACGGAAATGATGCCAAACGAGCCCTTAATTATTTCATATCTCAGAATTCTTTTTCATTTATGATCCGCTGTAACAGCTACCTGTGCGGCTATCCGCGTTGCATCCCTCTGACCTACCACTCCCTCAACACGTCTGTGAGATATCGTCAGGGCCGAATTACGACTATTATACCTCCACGATGCGCTTCACCATATCTTCACCTGTGGTGAGCTTACCTCCCCATTTTATTACATTTTTTTATTTAATTTTATTTACTGATGTATATATTTTGTGTAAATAAATAAATGCAGATGCCAGATGCAGTAGTAGACTATGACTTGAAAACTGGCAAGTGGGCCATAGTGCAGCAACAGAATCTTCTTCTAGAAAGATCCAAATCCCTCTATGGAAATAATATTAAAAATAATATTAATAGTAATATCAATATTAACAATAATGATGATAATTTATGGAATGATTTATCGGAGTACTATGAATGCGAGCACTACAACATCCCTTCAAAAGATGGGGAGGTTCTGATTCCATTAACAATTATTTATTCTAAAAAGAATAAGAAGGAAGCTGGGATTCTGCACGGACACGGTGCGTATGGTGAGGTGGCGGACCGGAAATGGAGGAGCGAGCTCAAGAGTCTTTTGGATCGCGGTTGGACCGTGGCTTTCGCTGATGTCAGGTAAAATTTTCGTTTTTGCCCCTCAAGAATTGAGAAATTGAATATGTGCACATGAAAAATTGGAAATTTTCATGTATGAAAAAGGCCCTGAAAAAAAATTTACATGTATGTGTACCTTAAAAAAACTGGACTGTGGCTTTTGCTGATGTCAGGTGAATTTTTTCATTTTCACCCCTCAAAAGTTGAGAAATTGAATATGTGCACATGAAAATTTGGAAAATGTTGGGTTGTGCAGGGCCAGCCCCTGGATTTGCAAGGCCTAAGGCCATTTTTAAACATGAGGCCCCTGCAAAAATATTTATTAATTTTTCAGTCTTTAAATTTTTTTTTTTTTTACTATTTTTTAAAAACTACGAAATTTGAAAAAATTACGCTCAATTTCACAAAATATTAGTATCAAATTTGTCAACAATTAAATTGCCCACTCTTAATTATAAAATCTTCTTATTGTTGTTTGGATGAACTTTCATTCGTTGGGAACATGGGATTTGAGATTTGACAAAAGGGTTTCGAAGGGCCTTTAATTTTTTGTGTGAAAAATATTAGCATTGAAGCCTAATGATGAAAATTTATATTTATTCAATGCCTGTTTAAGGGCCATACTATTTTGTTAATTTATACATAGGCTTTGTGTTAGTATTCGGAGCTGAATATTTTACAGGCCGAAAAGAACTTGAAATAAATTATAAAACTTGTATTGGGCTGGCCTTCGTGTTGTTTATAGTTATACCTCCTGTGAAAGTAAAAAAAAAATGTTGGAATTTTATGTTATGTTTTAATTAGTAGTGGCGGTTTTTGCTGATGTCAGGTCAGTTTTTAGTTATGTCCCTGAAAATTGAGAATTTCATATATGCCCCTGAAAGAATGAGAAATTACTTGTGTATATGAAAAAAATTAGAAATTTCAAATTCCCCTGAAAAAATAAGAACTTTCATATATAACCCTGCAAAATGTAGGAAATATTGTTTATAATACCCAACAGAACAAACGTTTTTTATCCATTTGATTTAATTATTGGATTATTATTTTTGTAATTTGAACAGAGGTGGAGGTGGAAAAGGAAAAAAGTGGCATATCGAAGGGACCAGAGCGAAAAAAATAAACTCGATAAACGATTTCATTTCGTGCGGCGAATTTTTAATCGAAAAAGGAATAATTAAAGAGAATATGCTGGCCGGATGGGGATATAGTGCTGGCGGCCTTTTGGTCGCCTCTGCGATTAATTCCAGGCCTGAGTTATTCCGCTCTGCAATTCTAAAAGTATTATGCAGAAATAGAATAGTAAAAATTTTGTGGGTGGAGTTCATATTTACCCTTCCGAAAACGAGAAATATCATATTTACTTACCCTTCTAAAGTTGTAAATATCAAACTTTTTTTTATAAGAAATATCATATTTTTGGAAGAGTGAATTTGATATTTATAACTTTAGAAGGGTAAATATAATATTTTGAGTTGTTGGAAGGGTATATATGAAATTCCCCCAAAAGTATTTACAACAAGAGTTGAAATAAAATGAATTATTTTTTTTTGCTTTTTTAGGTGCCGTTTTTAGATGTGTTGAACACGCTAATGAACCCAATTTTGCCTCTGATGCCTGCTGATTATGAGGAGTTTGGATTTCCGATTTTGTTGGAAGATTTTCACGCGATAAAGGAATATTCTCCTTATGAAAACATCAAAAAGGGCGTTGTTTATCCAGCTGTCATGGTCACCTCCTCTCTCAACACAAGGTCTCTTTCCCTCTAATTATTTAAATTTAATTTAATTTGGAATTTGAGATTTGAGATTTGGGATTTGGGAATTGTAGGTTTGGAGTGTGGGAGGCGGCAAAGTGGGCGGCACGGGTCAGAGAGATGACTGTTTATGACCCGTTACGGCCAATTGTACTGAATTTCACCACAGATATTGTAGAGGATAGCAAGTATTTACAAACTAAGGAATTAGCTATTGAAACCGCTTTTCTTCTCAAAACCGTCACTCAACAATAATTATTTTTCTTATTTTTTAATAATGGTTTTGATTCATTGCAACCTTTTGTATTTGTGTATAAACTTTGTGGACAGTTGATCAAGATTGCAATGAATATCAATTAATTATTGAAAGATAATGTTACAAAAAAAGGGGAAATAAAGTAAGAAAAAAAAAGTAGAATAATAAATAAAGAGAAAAATGTTGAAGGTGATATTAAGTTCTTCAACTAACACATCTTTTTTGGATAATGTCAACAAAAGTTATGAGAACATGAAGACTGGTCTATTTATTCATTCAACTTGTTTCTTGCCTTTTTGTGTTGCTTCTCTTTATTTTATGTTATATTAATGTAAAATGTTGCTTTCCATTCTTTGTGGATTGGTACCAACCTTCATAACAACAACTACCATTCATTGGCCATTTCATATTCTTCCATTATTGTCTTGCAAGTTTGAAAAGTATATAAAATACATTTAAAAAAGCTGACATTTTTTCCCTCGTGATGAGGTTGAACAAGTAGCTGTTTCAATCAAAACCAGACAGGCAACATCGAAAAACAATAAATCAATCACAATATCAAATAATCATTAAACTTATTATTTTTTTTAAATAACACCAAATTTATTAAACAAAACAAGTCAAAATTCATCTAGTCAGACTATCCAAACACAAATAAAAACAATAAATCAATCACAATATCAAATAATCATTGAACTTATTATTTTTTAAATAGCACCAAATTTATTAAACAAAACAAGTCAAATTTCATCTAGTCAGACTATCCAAACTCAAATTTCAAAATCATACTATCCACAGCCAAACCACCTTTACATCCATTCCAACACAATAATTAATAACTCAAACTCTACACAAAAACAAAACAAAAAATTTTACCACCCTACCAAAAAAACAAAAATAAATAAATAAAATTTACCATCTCACACCAACCCAAAAGAAAAAACAAAATAAAAAAATAAAAACTTTTACTACAATTGAATCGGCACTTCTTCAACTTCTCGTTCTTCTACTTCTTCATCAACGGTAGAAAGCCGCTCTTTTTCAAAAAAACCCAAATCCAAAAACTTTGCCACAAAAGCCCACATTCTATACACATCTTCAAAATTTGTCAGAAACCCTAATGAGGCCGTCACAACCTCAACCCGATCCGCATTTCCCTCCCCCATTTTCACATGGCTCAGAAACCCTAACCCTAACGAAATGCCCTCTTTTTCCGCCATTTTCTGCACAAACTCAGGCTTCAAAACCCTAGAATTATCCCTCAAGTCCCTCACATTAAATGCAACGGCCGCTCCTCTTTCGTACTTTATCTTAGGCCCATAAATATAAACTAAATTAATTCCCTCATTATCATCTTGACTTGTCTTTAACCTAAGTTGGAGCAATGAGGTTACAAGCCAGTTGATTAAGAATCTGAGCCTTAATGTGGTTTTGTTAAGCCCTAATTTGCTCACATGGTCTAAATGTTTGCATATTATTTCTGGATCTTTTCGGCCCGACCAATCCTGGCCGTCCGATTCGCTCAATATCTCTTCTTCCTCTTCTTCCAAATAATTTGAACTTATATTATTCACTTGATTTGAAGATTCCCCCTTTTCAAAATTAATATTATTATTATTATTATTATTATTAATATTATTATCGTGATTTCTCACATTTTCTATGGTGAAAGATACTCTTCTGTCCGATTCTCTCCTGCCCAAAAGACGAAACTCTCCTTCTGTCTCTCTCTTAATCATCGCATTCTCTCTTGATGACTCAGCACGGTTTTCGAAATGGGTCGACCCGTTTGAGTAACTTGTCGAGGGTCCGTTGTGTAATTTCGTTTCAGGCGTTCTTTTACTCTCACTATTACTATTATTGTTATGAGAGTCTATTTCTTCTTCTTCTTCTTCCTCCTCTTGGATTTCATTAACAGTCCATGGATTCTTCTGAGAGCTTCTAGAAGCTTCTACAGCCGCATCAAATGACATCACATTATTACTCTTACTCTTAACATTATTACTATTACTTCCATTATTTCCGTCAAATAAAGGGCTTTTCGGTAACTTATTATTACTTTTATTTTTCCGAAACCAAGAGGGCAAAGGAGACCCTAACCCTAACCCTAATTTCTTCCTCCCTCTAAACGGACTATTTCCATTATCCGATCCAAACGGGCTTTGACCAAGGTCAACCCAGTAATTATTCTCTGACGACCCGTCAGAAAAAGCAGGACTCTTCATTAATTCCCCAACCGAAAGATTCTCACTCTCCTCATAAATAGTACTCGCATTATCCTTATCAGATCCGTTTTCAAGATTTTCAAGATCCGTTTCGGTTTGAATAACTTCCCTCATCTGATCGCCGGTAAACGCTCCTGAAAAAGCCGGCAAGCCAGATTCTTTGTTGCTCGAAAACTCTGCGGCCTTTGGCGTGGTAACCATGAAATCGTCCTCTAAATATCCGTCAAATGAATTATTGTAGCTCAAATACTGCGGTAAGATACGCACAATTCCCGTACCTGTATTTCCGTTTTTATTGCTCAAACAGCCCATAATGGATTTTTTAATCAACAAACATCCGAAACCCGTTGGATCCAAACCGAAAACCCGGTAAAAAGAAGTGATTATAAAATCAGGCCTAAATAATGATAACCCTAATGAATCCATATCTTTAGGGCCTAAAGAACCCGCATCTAATAAGACGTGCCAGCTGTTCTGCTGAGCCAAAGCCATCCATTGATACGAGTATTTCGATCCTGTAACCCTAGATTGAACAGGAAATACGAATAATCCAACGGCTGAGTCTTTTTTCCGTCTTTTCTTAACGGATAGCATTTTTTTCAGATCCGATCCGCACGGTTTCAGACCCGGTAGTTTGAATAAAGCCGAGTTGACTTTTGCGCCTTTCTTTTTCGCTTCATGGGACAAAAAGTTGATTGATTGGCTCTCATGGTCAAACATGGTGATGAGCTTCTTGTTCTTGTCAAACGGGTAATAATCCGCTAAGAGTTTGAACGCGGATCCGCGAGAGACTGTAAAAACCAAGCAGTATTCTTTTTCAGGAATGTTTAAGTAATCCATGATTCTCGTTCTGATATCGTCTTCAACCGTTCCTTTTTCCGCCGAGCCGTACAGAGCGTGGTTGTTGAGGTTTGCCGTGAGCTCGGTGAGAGTGAAGGAGGAGGAATCTAGGGTTTGGAGGAGAGAGAAGAGACCGAAGCCGCAGTAGTCTAAGCAAACCCTAGAGTTCTCCTCCGAGAGGTGAGAGTACTCAGACGATCTGAGCCGGTCGATTTCTGAGGAGGAAACGTAGGAAGGATACATGGCGATGAATTTTTCGAAGGATTCGGCGAGGGACGGGATGGAATCGGCGGAGAGGAAGACTCGCTCGGCGGCCTGAGACGTCGCGCGGAGGAAATCACGCTGGATTTGGAGCCGCGTGAGAGAGCGAGACCGAGTCACGGACGGATCCGGGTCAGGATCCGGGTCTTGCGATTTGGCGAGGGAGCCGGCTTCGGAGGCCTCTTCGAGAGCCTCGCGGAGCTTGCGTTCGTGGAGTTTGCGGATGCCGGCGGGCGAGGAGGGGTTGGTGGAGGAGGAGTCGGTTCGGCTGCTTGAGCGGAGGATTAAGGCTGCGCAGTGCGAGAGAGGTTTCCATAGAGAGAGATGCATGTGGTTTGGAGGTTTGGTTGTGGTTTGGAGGGGGAAAGAGGGGGAATTGGGAGAAAATAGGTGGAGGTTGGAGATTTGGGAGGGAATTAGAGAGGATGGATGGAGAATTTGTGGAGTTTTGGAGCTTTTGAGGTTTGAAAAGGTGTTTGAAGATCAGAAATTGGAGAATTGGAAGTAAATTTGATGGCTTTTGACATGAAAATAGCTTGAATTGATGGAATCGAAAGGTGAAACAAATATTACAGCTCAAAGAAGTTCGAAAATAATCCCGCAATAAAACAGGATCAAAGCAGAAAACCAAATAATTGGATCATAACCCAAAAATATCAAGAAAAAAGGGATCACAAAGAGAAATCAGGAACAAAACCAACCTGATATAAACTGAGATAAACAAAACCTAATTTCTCAGATCCCCAAATCTCTCTCTTTCTCTCTCTACTTCTGAAATTGGTTCTCTTTCCTTATTTTTATTTTTCGCTTGCACACCAACTCACCTGAGCAAGAATTAAAAGCACCCCATCTTTTGCACCATTATAACTTGAAAGCAAATCAAATACCACACAAAGCAAAACCATGCATTGATTGTTCCTCTCTCCTCTCTCTGTTTCTCTCTCTATGCCAACACAAGCGACCACTTGTTTTATTTTTCTATTTTTTTCACGGGAAGACAAGAGTTGAAAAGGTCCAGTAAAAACAGATCCATATGTTTCTTTATATCATTTTATTTTATTTTCCTACTATATAAATAGTTTAATGAAAAGGAAACATATCACTCATTGACTTCTCTCTCTGGATATTTATCACTTTTCCAGCCATGACCTTTTAAGTTTCGATATTTTGTTATTTCCTTTGTTGCTTTTTTCCTTTTCTGTAACCATCAATTTGTCATTCGAATAGATATTTCACATCTTAATTAGTTGAAATTACATCATAACATAATAGAGAAATTATGGGTTGACTCTTATGTAAGTTTTCTAAACAAATTTGTATAAAAAAAATCAATGTAAATTTGAAAAATCAAGACTTTGTAGTTAAATATTTTCAGTTGGACTCTTTGTTGGACCCTCACCACGTCATCCCATCAAGAAAATAAAACTCAGTGCGAGTTTTCTGTGATTGTTTTCCTTTGTTTTATTTTTATTTTACAAAGGCTTTGAAATTTGAGGCTGGGCCAAAGTCAATGATAATTCAGCCCAATAAGTAAAAGCTTGTAGATCTACTTGTTCTACATGAACCAATGCTACATTTGCTTGTTTTTTCTTATGGTTCATGTCTTGGTCTATAAGATGATCCCAAATATAGGGATTCCTTTCTTAGATTATTTTTTGCCGAATTACTTGGTGACAAAAATTTTAGATTACTCTTGTAGATCGATTAAATAAGTGAGATATTTTGGCAGTAATTTCAAAATTAAATAAGCTGAGTAAGAATGAACGAAGCTTCCAAAATGGATTTGGGCAAGACACATAACAATATTTTTATTTTTAATTAGACTAGTAATGTATTTTGGAAGTATTGAGAACTTAAGCATGTGCATTTTTAAAATCAACACTTGACAAAATGTTATAAATATAATTTCACAGTGAATAAATAAGCCAATTTGCGAATAACATTTGAGGAGAAACAAAGCATATCGATGTTTCTAAAATATTTGTCTTGCCCTCCCAAAATAGCTATTTCATTTGTGCACTATTTTCAGGATTTATATAGTAATAATGAGCATTGTTCAATAGATAAATGATGGTGATTTAAACTTTAAAGAAGAAAAAGAGATAGAAGAGCCAATGAGGTGTTTTGCTTAGCATCATAAAGCCTTCTTTTATGTGTGTATAAAGACCCTTTAATAAAAGTACAAAGACTTATATCAAAAGTTAATCACACCTACTATGGATTTATGTTTTGGTATTTCCCAAATTTGATAGTTATATTTCTAGTTTATATATTTCCCATATTGGCAGGCACATCTTGATTTATATAAGGAAAGATTTCCACAATAGCCTAAATTTATTTTTAAATTATCAAAATGATCCAGTATCTAAAATAATTTCCAAACTAGTCTCAAGCATTTCAAATGCCACCATTCTCGAATAAAATAAATTGACAAATTCAAAATGTACTCAACTCTTCTGACACAAGAATAAAAAATATAAAATTTTGGAGGCGCATTGAAATGCCTCCATATTTTGGACTATGCTCAAACCTCAAGTCAAATTAGTTAGGGTCAAAACATATGGTACACCCCAATTAGAATTTTGGACCATGCTCAAATCTCAGGTCAAAACAGGAATAAAAAATTTCTCTTGGAAGGATGAGATCAATTGCTACATGAGTACCGATCAACATTCGTGGGATACATTTGCGGTAACAAAACGTAATCCTAGTCGCAATAAAAGAGAATTTTATAAAGTGCATATACCTCAATTAGGAGGCCAACAAAGTACACATACTTATGGTATACCCCAATTAGAAGAGCTTGTTTGCTCACACGTTATAGCCGTGTGCTATAAAAATATATCTTAGTACATATGATTTTTCTGCATATTTCTATAACACATATGCGTATAGAAAAATATATGAGCAAGTAATGTCGGTGATGCGGTCTCAATTATTTCATAAAGAAATTGGGGTTATATTTGCTGCCCATGACGCTATACCAAATTTATCAAGATTTGATCATTGGGCGGGCTATACACAAACACCTAACAGTCACTTTGAGCAGGGTTCAGGTTCCCAATCTCAACAGACTATGGAATACAATCCGTCATTAATCCTCATGGATTTACTTAATCAAATAACTCATGATAATTTTACTACAGATATCTCATATAGAATGACTGATCTAAACCTTAATTTTTCATCTGACCTCATGTACCATCCTAATTTTTTGAATTCTAGTCAATAGGGTGTTTCTTCCTTGTTGTCACCAATTGTTGAAAACGATCATACTCTACCACTTCGTGACCATTTGCACTCTAGATAAAGAACCACTTAAATCATATTTATATTTTATGTATTAACTTTGTGATATTAGAATGTTTTAAATTTGTGTTAATTTATGTTGTAGATGTTCTAAAACATGTTTGAACTTAATAATATTATGGACTTCTTAAAACATTAATTATATGTATTTAACTATAATCTATTTTTATGGTATAATCTTGGAAGGGATTATCTACAGTACTATTACCTCATTATTCCACATAGTCCAAATAATGTTTGCCCTCCGATCTACATCACACTAGAGCCTATCCTTGCTCCGTTTCGGAGCTGTAAAATTGGTTAATTTATCAACATTTTTTTTTCTAATAAGATTGTATCAACACTTTTATAGAATATTTTATTTACAAAGAATTTGAACTTTTGAATGTTAATTTTATTTTCTCGCCTCGTTTGGTATTAAAAAAAAATGTAGTTGTAAATATTTTTTGTTTTTAACTCATCATGATAAATTTTGTGTATATATTTTGAAAGAGTAATTTTATGTATTTTTACTTTTAAAAGTTTGAGTGCAGTTTTCTAGATTAAAATTTATTACGTATTTAAAATGTAATACTTATAATTTTTAAAAGAATTAAAAGACGTACTAAATAATACTAAATATGTTTGCTGTAATTTGAACTTGTCACCTCTCAAAACGTTCAAGGGTGTCTTACCGGTTGAGTAAGCAAGCTTTGCCTTAAAAGAGCAAATTTGACATTTTAACTTTATGTATTTATCTGATTATTGGAACATGCAATATATTTTGATATTTTTTTTAATGGAATATATTTTGATATTTGAAATAACAAATCTATTTAGTATATATAATCCTGAAAGGGGTTTTCTACAGTAACCTCACAATAATCTTCCACATCGGCTCAAAAAAATTTAACCCTTCGATTAACATCCATTGGCTGGTATTCATCTAATCTCTAGTGTGTGGATTTTAACTGGTCATAGTCATGGTGTATTCTAATTATGGCGTGCCATGCATGAGTTTGAAGTTGATCCCTTATTTGTCACTCTTGGTCTGTAGATTTAATAATACACCATGTGTTATTTCACTTCTTTCATCAATCTTCCTCTTTTAACCTCACAATAGTCTTCCACGTCGGCTCAAAAAACTTTAACCCTTCGATTAACATCCATTGGCTGGTATTCATCTAATCTCTAAATGTGTGGATTTTAGCTAGTCATAGTCATGGTGTATTCAAATTATGGCGTGCCATACATGAGTTTGAAGTTGATCCCTTATTTTTCACTCTTGGTCCGTAGATTTAATAATACACCATGTGTTGTTTCACTTCTTTCATCAATCTTCCTCTCTTTCTCGGTCCATAAAAGATATCAGCTGCTCTCTCCTCTTGATTCCTCCGTTTCTGCATCCTTACTCTCCGCTTCTTCTCACTGAAATGTTGTCTTCTCCTATCTCTTTTCCGTTTCTCTCTTAACCCAAAGTTTAGTACCTTTGAGATACATATGCACACACACTCTTTAGACGAATTGCTCTTTGATAATGCCCTAATCGAGTCTTACAGGTTGCTTATTCTTGAACAATTTTCTTTTGTATTCTTCTAAAGTTTTTTAGTTCAGAGATAATTCTTTTTAATTTGTTTGAGATATCGGTCTATGTCATAAATTTGGTCTAATTTCTTACTGGTTTTAAAAATTGGTGAGGATATGGATTCAAGACCGTAATGAATTATTTTTAGGATTAAGCATGTGGGAAGAGTTTAATAGGGACGGGGGAGCATGGCCCCCCCAAGATTTTGACGGAGTAGTATATATTAGTAGTGCTTTAGTAGAAAAAAATTTGAAATATATGTATTTCTATGCATTTGGCTCCCCAAAATTTTTTTACAGTATTAATCAGTAGGAAGAAATTTTTTCGGCCCCCCAGTAAATTCAGTCAAGCTCCGTGCCTGATGTGGAGTGAATGCAAGTTGAAATTTTAACAATTGAGTAAATAGCATAAGTTACATTAGTAGTCTTATACTATTAAAAAAAATAGTAGTCTTGGTTGCTAAGTGAATTGCCGGCAAAAAAAAAATTAGTAGTCTTATACCTTAATACAACGGATGTATTTTTTGGGTGGGTTTCACAGAGTACTCTCTGTTTTTTTCTTCAATTTTAAAACACTTGAACATTCTTCACAAATTTTCAATTGAATAGTTAGAATTTACTTAACTGAAACAAAAACATGTATTTTGGCTGAAAACCTCATAGAAGCATGTAAATGTTGTTGATACAGACCAGCCTAGTACCATAGCAGTCAAGTCTAATGTTGAACATATACGTTAATTGTTGTTTAGCTGTTTTTGTTAATAAGAAATTTTTTCACTACAAGTTCCTCACTGGAACTAGAAATAATGGTAGCGTATTATTTCCATTCAAAATGCTTTCAAGATGTTGCATCTCACATTTTTTATTTCTATTTACTTCACTCATTTTCTAATCAAAATATTTAAAAATATCCCTCTCTATAATAAAGCAGGTATTTTAGTTGCTATAGAGAAAATAGAGATATTCAACACTACGTTTTCTAAACTCATAGACGCAATGAAGCCAAGATAAATAAGGCTTCCTAACCAGAGATAATGATATTTTAGTTTTTCTCTCTCAAAAAGAAGATATTTTAGTTTCTCATTTAACATGTCAGTATGAATTATTAAAAAAAATGTAAAACAAAGTTATTAGATAAACAAGATTGAATGTTAGATTCAGGGGGAGCTGCCGATAGTAATGGAAGACTCAGATGGTTAGATCCAAATGATTAATTGAAGGTTAACTAAATTAATTTTGTTTAAAAAGCAAAGAAAAAAAAAACCACATTTTATTGATGGACTTAGTTTTTTTTTTTTAATAGGATGCTGAAACAAAAGCACAATTAAAGACAAACGAAATAAATTTCAGAGTGAGCAATTTTTCTGAAAGAAATGAAAAATGTTACAAGTACCTTTTTTCTTAACATAATAATTAATTTTTGAATCTATTGTATGTGAACCAAGAGATCATGGGTTCAATTCCGACAAACACAATTTTATTTAGCATATATTTAATAAAGTTTCTCAACTTATCAAGCTTGCGTTGAATCTAAAAAAACAAATTTTCTTTTCTTATTGTTCAAATTCCCTTACAAATACCACGTTCACGATCTGTTGGATAAGGGAGAGATTGCTTTGCGGGTTTTCAAAGACAGACAATGCATCCGGGAATAGTTGCATTTGATTGGTTGAAAATTAATGGCACTATTATAAATATACAATGGAAATGTTTATTTGTTTGTTAAATATTTCTAGGCCTATGGATAGAGAATGTATAAGCTTTAATTATGGCTCCTATTAAAGTCTAGAGAGATGGTTCGTATATATGTCTCTTTGACAAAATTCACTTTTTTCATGTTTTGACTCTGTTATAAGTTCACTTATCTACAACAATAATAATCTACAATTTCAAAAAACATAATATATATTTATTTCATGCAAGATGTAATTTTATTTCATTTATTCTAATTTATAGTGAAGTGAATAATCTTTTGTGTGTCACTCTTTCCAAAAGTTAAGATTTGTAAAATTGGTACATCACTATTGCTTATTTATCTAATAATCATTTCTAATTTCTATATAAAATCCCATAATATCAACCATAGTAATTATAATTTTTGAGTCAATAATGCTTCATCAACCCTTCTTTTGTGTCTTCATACCAATAACATCATCCTGCTTAGTAGCATAGTGTTTCTTCTTTTCTATATTTATTGCTATATAGTGGTGAGATACCCAAATAAAAGACTGAAAATATCACGCAACGCGCAAATATCTCTTGTTTTATAATTATGATTGTTAGCCTTAAAATAAAAACACCAAAATAAATATAGAAATAAAATGAAGATTTTTCTTCTATCCAAATTATGACATTTAACAGCATATGGGCTTAATTAAGATAATGGGTCATTTTTCTTCTGCCCCACTTTTGACTGTCCCGTGTTTATATGGTGGGTGACAATCAACTTCAAAAAAAATTGTGAAAAAAAAAATGAAACATCCGTGTATTAAACCCGGGTGCTTTATGTGACAAGCAGACAAACCTACCACAATACTAATATTAATGTCTCTTTTTTTTTTTAATGTCTCTTTAAAATTGTGAAAAAAAAATATATAGATTTTTCACAAAGTGAATAAATACTACTTTAATCACCTAGACACATGCCACCAGGCAATAACCGACCAAAATTATAAGATAGTACCATTACCAATATGGCTATGATATTTTTTTTCTCACAATAAGGCGACGGTGACAAGCATAAAAGCACTTCTAGAGACAAACGATCTACATGGCTCTTTTTTCTCCTTCACGTCAAAACATGAAAATAGAAGGGAACAAATGGACCAAATCAAATCTCTCTTTTTAATGAAAAAGGAAACTGCTGAATTGGTAACCGGATTCGACGCAATAAGGATTTATGGGATTTAGAGTTCAGAATTTGTAACATTTTTTTTTCCAGTTTTTATGGTTTAAGAATAAATTGATTTTGTTTTGTTTTTTATGTGAGTTTGTTAGGATGATGATTATTCTTGAGCATGTATTAAGATAACATTATTCTGTATGAGTATATATTGTAACTTACATATATTTTAACTGAAAATAAATAATGAGTATGAATTTGTGTAGTAACTTTAGTAAATTTATTTTACTTTATGAATGTGTTGGAGAAAATATGATATATCTACAAATATTTACGAAATTTTATGAGGAAATTGTAACAAAATCTAACAACTATTTATGTAAGGAGAGAAAATCCAATTCAGCAGTTTCTTTTTTTCCCTAACGAAATCATTAATCAGAGAGATTTAATTTGGTTTGTTTGTTCTCTTCTGTATTTGTCACCGTAGTCTTATTGTTTTTTTTAATTATATTTTCTTAATTTTGACTGCTCATGGTTCATACTATTTATGATGTGCTCATAGAATTGGAGTAATAATCACTCTTAGGTCCATGTGATTGTTTCTAAACCGTGTGTAATCAGTTGATTCTTCTTTCTTTCTTCTATGCACGTGCCTTAGCCCCTACCTCTTCTGACTTTTTTTGAACAGTAGCACTATTTCGATTAATATTTAATCAGATAGCATGATTTTCAAAATATTTGGGTAGGTAGCACTTCCGCCAGACCTTCTGGCGGAACTGAAGTAGTTCCGCCAGAGGGTCTGGCGGAACTAAGGATTTTTTTTTTTTTGCTAATCTCGGCCATTTGGCACCCTTAAACAGCCATAATTAATGAAAAAGCTTAGTTCCGCCAGACCCACTGGCGGAACTAGGTTAAATTTAGTTTTGGCCCAATTTAGACGGTGAAATTGGCCCAAAAATGACGAAAATAATGGTTCCGCCAGACCCTCTGGCGGAACTATCTAGTTCCGCCAGTAGGTCTGGCGGAACTATACATTTTCCCAACTTACAATCTGACCCAAAAAGTCCCAAAAAATGGTCTAGTTCCGCCAGACCCTTTGGCGGAACTAGCTATTTTCTAACTAGTTCCGCCAGGCCCTCTGGCGGAACTAACAGTTCCGCCAGTGGGTCTGGCGGAACTAGACCATTTTTAGGGTTTACAATCTGACCCAAAAAATGGTCTAGTTCCGCCAGACCCTCTGGCGGAACTAGCTATTTTCTAGCTAGTTTCGCCAGACCCTCTGGCGGAACTTCCCACTGCGTTTTTTTAAACCCCAATTTAAACCCGTCCGACCCTCATTTTAACCCTACCCGTCCGTTCGGAAAAAAGAGAGAAAAATTTGGGGGCGAAATTTCTGGCGATTTTGGAGGATTTAAAGGAGAAAGAGGGGAGAAATTAAAGGGAAGAGGAGGAGAAGTTAGAAAGAAGAAGAAATATGTAAGTTATTTTGTTTGATTTTGAGTTTTGATTAGTTGTTTTTGTTGATTTGGTTGAATTGAAATAAGTTTTGATTGAGTGAAATTAGTGCGAAATAGGTATGGATTTAGTGAGATTAGTTTGAAATTAGTTTAAATAGGTTGATAGTATTGAAATTTGTTCGAATTTTTGTTGATTTCTTTAGAGAAAAACAAGAAGAAGAAGAAGAAGAAGGAGGAGGAGGAGGAGGAGGAGGAGGAGAAGAAGAAGAAGAAGAAGAAGAAGAAGAAGGAAGTTAATTTATCGTCAAATTTATTCGGTATGAAAAAAATTTGTAATTATTTTTTATTACTTAGTTATTGTAAAGAAAAATATAATATATATTTATTTAGTAATATATTTATTTATAGTAATTGTGTATGGTTTTTTTTAATATATACAATTTTTTGTATTAAAAAAAATAGAATGAAGCAATTTGCTTATTTTTGTGTTAAATAGTATGTTTATTTAGTTATGTAAAAATATATTGTTTAGTTATTATTTTTATAGGGATATTTTTATCAATTTTATTCGGTATGAAAATATTTAATAATTAATTTTCAATATGTAGTTATTTTAAGAAAAAAATATAATATATATTTGTTTAGTAATATATTTATTTATAGTGATTTGTTAGGTTTTTATTTTTGACTATATAGTATTATTCCTATTAAAAAAAAGAGTGAAATAATTTGTTTATATTAAAAAAAGATTGAAGTAATTTATTTATAGTAATTGTTTAATTATTATTTATATTTAAAAAATAAAATTTATATAGGGATGTCATCTAGGGGCGGATCTAGTCAGGGCGGATCGAGTCGTGCGGATCGGGGGAAGACTCCTATAGTTGAGCCAGAAGGTCCGGTATATCGTTCGCTGAACGAATTCCAGGATGATCACAGAACCGTATGTTTCAGCCAACCGGACAACACCAAGGCTAAAGCGAAAGGGGGTTTCCGATATAGGCAACATCATATTAATGTATTGTATATAAAATTATTTCTATGTATCTATTTATTTAATTATGTAAAAATAATTTACTTATATGTTTCGTTTCCGCAGGTGCCATGGAATGTTCAGTTCGAGCCATATTTTGCGAGTGCGTGTTTGTTACAAACGCAGAGAATCGGTTATGTACCAATCGATGGCATACTGATAACCGCTCTGCAGGAACGGTGGAGAAAAGAGACACATACGTTCCACATGCCGCACGGAGAAATGACAATAACGTTAGAGGATGTTTCATGCCTGTTGGGGTTGCGGGTGGATGGCAAGCCCCTTTGTGTGAAGAACAGCGGTATTAATTGGGCAAATAAAGCCGGGGAACTACTCGGAAAAACACCCCCCCAAGAGATGTTCAGAGGAGCAGGAAATAAGAAAAGCAACGTGTTGGTAAAAAAAAATGGTTCATGGAGAATTTTGCCGACTTGGAGTGTGATGCCCCCATATTACGAGTCGAGCAATATTGTAGCGCTTACATGATCAGATTTTTTTCCGACATTTTATTTACGGATCCGAATGGGGACTGTTATTCTCTCATGCCCCTGGTACTTTTACAAGAAATGAATAATTTGCATGAGTGGGCATTTGGGAGTGGGGTACTTGCATACCTGTACAAAGAGCTGTGCAAAAGTACAGGTCCCGATCGGAAAAATATGGGAGGTTGCATCTTATTATTACAATTATGGGCTTGGCAACATTTTGCGACCGGAAGACCGAGAGTGTCATTGAACCCGGCAAGATTGAATATCTACGACGATCCGGATTACAATGATACGGTTGGCATGCTCTGGAGAGATGCAAGAGTTAAAGAGGATCCGTCGATTACTCATTTGTGGGCTTGCAAAATTGAAAACCATGTAGTGATGGGCCAAATGCCCAAAATAGACCTTCGAACTCCAACTCACCATCTCTATTTGGGGCACCAGTTTTAAATGTATACAAAGTACCAGGATTTGTTGAGGTTATTGCCGCCATCAACTCAGGGAGCAAATTATAAGCCTCCCTCCAACCCCCAAATAAGAATCGAAACGCGTGTTGTTTTGCGTGCCAAGCCTTCCAATACGATATGGTATATTCAACCTTCAATTTAACGGCTTCTATTATGGTTACAGGTTTAACATCTAAATCCGCTCTTACGATATCTAGAATTAGCCCGCCAACAAGCGCACTCGTTAACTATTTGTGGTCTCTTCTAGGTGTTTGGTTAATACATACGTGTGGTTGCCTAAAGGTTTTAATCTCCCATAAATTATTTTTTTTATTAATCGAAGCGTGTATCCTCCAACTACATCCTCTAGTACCTTCATCTTTAAGTTTGCATATCACAATATATCTCGTTTTATTCGAGTGATCTACTTCTATTTCTCGGTGATGCTTCACACTGTATGCTCTTACAGCCGATTGTAGTTCTGATTTCGTTTCAAATGTACGTCCCTTATACAATATTTCATCATCATTTTCATTCACATTCATGCCAGATAAGACATCATTTCTCGCATATTCACACATTGAACTATCTTCGAATTCAGCAGCCGGCGCATCACCGAAAGTACCTACACTAACCATTTCACCCTTTTCCGTATATATAAATCCAGTCTGATGGTTCACTCTCTCCATTTCTTCATCGCCATCTCCATAAATTTCTTCCTCGTCCTTTGACTCCATTTCGGGTTCCTCATCTAATTCATTTTCATCATCATCTATTTCGGGAATTACATTATTGCTCACACGTGCCATATCAAAGGTCGCAAACGTGTCCTCATTCGCATTTTCAATATTTATTTCATTTTCAACGGGTTCTAATATCTCATTTTCATCTGCATTTGGAATTACATTTGATCTACTACTAGTTCCTATCTGATATTCTTTATTTTGGACGCGATCAACATATATTTCTAATTCCTCCATCCCAACCCTTATGACGCGCTCCGCAAAATTAATCAATTGTGTATTATTCATAATTTTCACTAACCTATAATGCCAAATGTCTTTCTTAAGGGAAGGAAGCCGACCTCGGATTAAAAGAATATCATTATACGACCAACCGAGATTCTCATAAATTTCGTTACACGGTTGGTCATAATCCCTATTTGTGGTTATACTTTCTGGAATATAAGCCGGTTCCTCCGGGTCGTAATTGCATCCGTTTGGTAGATTTACAATAAGACCATCATAATATACAAGAATTTGAGAGTTTTGTGCCATTTTCTTCTTACTAATTGCAATAATATTTCAACAAATTAACAATAAATATATAATAAAATCAATTAATTATTTAATGAAAAAACAATCTATAATACAATACCTAATTTCCGTCTTTCTTTTCTTCTATTTTCTCTATTTATTTGGGTCAAAATCACCTCAAATACACTTCAAAATCGCCTGAATAGTAGTTTTATTTTTTGGGGGCGGATTTTAGGTTAGATTGGGGGAGAGAGAGAAAGCTTTTCCTTTTATAACAGGCTCCAATGATTGAACAAGTTCCGCCATAGGGTCTGGCGGAACTAGGCTATTTCTCAATTTTTTGGGGTCAGACCTGTCCGGAAGACACGCTGATACAGGTTCCGCCAGACCCTCTGGCGGAACTACTTATTTCTAGCTAGTTCCGCCAGAGGATCTGGCGGAACTAGCTAGAAAATAGCTAGTTCCGCCAGATGGTCTGGCGGAAGTAGACCTTTTTTTGGACTTTTTGAGTCAGATTGTAAACCTTGGAAAATGGTCTACTTCCGCCAGACCCACTGGCGGAACTAGCTAGTTCCGCCAGAGGGTCTGGCGGAAGTAAACCCTTTTTTGGACTTTTTGAGTCAGATTGAAAACCTTGGAAAATGGTCTAGTTCCGCCAGACCCACTGGCGGAACTAGCTGGTTCCGCCAGAGAGTCTGGCGGAACTAGCTAGAAAATAGCTAGTTCCGCCAGATGGTCTGGCGGAAGTAGACCCTTTTTTGGACTTTTTGAGTCAGATTGTAAACCTTGGAAAATGGTCTAGTTCCGCCAGAGAGTCTGGCGGAACTAGCTAGAAAATAGCTAGTTCCGCCAGATGGTCTGGCGGAAGTAGACCCTTTTTTGGACTTTTTGAGTCAGATTGTAAATCCTAAAAATGGTCTAGTTCCGTCAGACCTACTGGCGGAACTAGTTAGTTCCGCCAGAGGACCTGGCGGAACTAGCTAGAATATAGCTAGTTCCGTCAAAGGGTCTGGCGGAACTAGACCATTTTTTGGGACTTTTTGGGTCAGATTGTAAGTTGGGAAAATGTGTAGTTTAGTTCCGCCAGAGGGTCTGGCGGAACCATTATTTTCGTCATTTTTGGGCCAATTTCACCGTCTAAATTGGGCCAAAACTAAATTTAACGTAGTTCCGCCAGTGGGTCTGGCGGAACTAGGCTTTTTCATTAATTATGGCTGTTTAAGGGTGCCAAATGGCCGAGATTAGCCAAAAAAAAAAAAATCCTTAGTTCCGCCAGACCCTCTGGCCAGAAGATCTGGCGGAAGTGCTACCTACCCAAATATTTTAAAAATCATGCTATCTGATTAAATATTCTTCAAAATAGTGCTACTGTTCAAAAAAAGTCACCTCTTCTTCAACCGAGCTTTGTTTCAGTTCAGAAAAGCAAAAAAAAAAAAAAAAAAAAAAACTTCGGTTCATCTACTCTCCCTCTCCCCTTAGCGAACGTCTCTCTCATATACATCTCTTATACTTGGCTGTGCTCTTTTCTTTGTTCTTCATCCTCACGTCCCACTCTAATCTGCTCTCTTAGACGAGTTGCTCTACAGGTTAGTTTATTTGCCCCAAGAAGATTTGAAGTGCTATTGTTTTCAATAGCAACAATAGCACACTGAATCACATTTACACACACTATATCATCTTTACAGACAAGTAGAATGCTACTCCAGCCAGTGGTTATCAAACTCGATTTTAATCATCTTGCAACATCTCTCAAGTATTTGGTGACGAACTAATGCATGAAAGGTGTTTGACGAATGTTGAGAGAACTTTTCTTTTTTGGACCGCTTTAATTCCTCATATGAACAACTATCCAAGAAGAGGCATAAAGTTCTGTAAAGTGGCTTTCGATGCAAGCGCTAGCAAAATTATTTAGAGAAATTAACACGCACTTCACATAATACACATCAAATGTTCAGCGAAATGTCTTAAAGAATAGGCATATTGTCACTGTTTTAATTCCTCCTGTGAATGGCTTAAACAGTCGAGAAGATCCATCGAGTTGTTCCTCATGTGAATGGTATATAAACAGTCTAGATGATCCCTCGAGTTGTTAGGCGAAGTTAAAAATGTAAAAAACTAGGTTTTAATCCTAATCCATGTCGTGCAATAGCTCTAACATGGACACTCAGTGAATAAGTTTTATATGAAAAGGAATCATTGGAGGGATCAGTAAAGGAGCAATTCAACTTTTTCAA
The DNA here is from genome assembly GCA_027726005.1 of Juncus effusus. Taxonomy (NCBI): domain Eukaryota; kingdom Viridiplantae; phylum Streptophyta; class Magnoliopsida; order Poales; family Juncaceae; genus Juncus; species Juncus effusus. The sequence goes on from CM050909.1 coordinate 3,212,549, forward strand.
CAGTGTAATCAAATAAACAAAAAAAAAGACAATTGATGAAAGATATATGTTGTGAAGGTTGGACCAATTGGAGACTTAAGATGAATCAGGTGCTTCTCTAGATAATTGATGCTACTCCAGACAATTGATGCTTCTCCTAGACAAGAATGACCCCTTGCAGAGATTTGTGGTTCTTAAAATTTGAAATCATTTAGGCCTCACAGAAATTAAACATGGTTACTTTGTAATACCTTCACCAGTTTAATGTACTATATTTTTTTAGGTTTTGTTGTTCCTATGGGACTTTTGTTGTAGCAAGGTCAACATGAATTATATAAAAATGATGTTTTTTTTGTAATGCCAATTTCCAGATGTAACAATAGATGGTTGTGCTATCAAACTTTAACGTTACTTGGACTGAGTGTAGATATCCAGGGTTTAATTTTTAGGGAGCTGATATTGCACGACGGTATTGTAGCGACCATGTAGCGACGGTATATAAAAATTGAAAAAAAACATATTAACTGAAAACAAATAGTATATAGAAAATTATTCGGTAAAACAGTATATAAAAAACATATAAACGGAAAACAAACAGTATATAAAAATTCATTCAGTAAACATTATATATTTTAAAAAAAATGAAAACAGTATATAGTGTATATAGAAACGCGAGAAAACAATATATAATTTCAATCCATCACTACAGAGTCGCTACAATATCTCATCGTGATTTTCTATTTCACTAATTTTTATGAAAGTTTTTTCTGTATTACAATCAATTCCTCCAAGTTTTAATTTTTTTTTTATTATTTGCAAAATAACATCAAACTGATTGTGCTTTCTTTCTCAATGAGTAGTGAGAAGAAAAAATTGTGAAACTTAATTGGATAAGGATGAAGTGGTGAGAAAAAATTGTGAAAACATATTAATTACTTTGCACGCTCAGTAGTGGCTTCAAGTTTATATTATTTCAATGAGTAGTGAGAAAAAATTGTGAAAAACTTAGGGGTGTACAAATAATTCTCAACCCGCCCAACCCGTGTAATTCAATCCGGTCCAACCCGTTTTTTGCGGGTTTTGAAGTTGTTGGGTTGGGTTCGGGTATAAATTTTGAATAACCGAAATTGTGGGTTGGGTTACGGGTTTTAAGTTAAGAACCCCAATTAATCCGACCAACCCGCACACTACAAAATTAGTTATCTTATATTTTTCAATTCTTTATTTCTTTTTCTACTCCAAGTTTATATGTTATTTTATATTTTTAGTTTTTATTTCCATAATTCATAATTATTACTGTCCAATTATAAACTTAAAGTATTAAATAGCTTGTGCAAATACCTATTACGTGGTGAATATCCCAAGTTTCTATTTCTCACAAACCATTGGCATGTATACATATGAAATTATAAAATTTGTTTTTTTATAATTTTTTCTGTATTGACATGAATTATATATGGTTAATATATATTTGTATAACATACACTTAATAAACCTTTTTTTTTTTTAACCCAACCCGCCCAACAAAAAAAATCATCGGGTTGAATTTTTTTATAACTATTATGGGTTGGATTTGGGTTGAGAAAATCTAAAGCCGCTATAGTTGGGTTGGGTTATAATTTCGCCCTAAATATGTATAACCCGGCCCATGTACACTCCTAGAAAAACTTGCGCAAAGCGTGTGCTTTCCCCTGTGTTATTTTAAAGTTATTACCTAAATGGAAAACTATAACTCAAGAGGTAAGGTTATCCAGAGAGGATAGGAGATGGTGAAAACAAGATTGGGGGTCTTTTAAAAAAAAATTGGAGGCCTTTCAAATCCCTCAAATTTACTTTTAGTATTCTCGCTTCGAGCATGGGATGAGCATGGTCTAAAATATGGAGGCATTTGAAATGCCTCCAAAAATTTGAAAGCGTTTCAAAGGCCTCTAAAATTTTGTAGGCATTTCAAACGTCTCCAAAATCTTTTATTTTTTACCTGTGTCATACGAGTTGTGTAGGTTCCGAATTTTTTAATATATTTTATTTGAGAGTGGAGACATTTGAAATTCCTTAGGCTAGTTTGGGAATTACTTTGCACACTGGGTCATTTTGATAATTTTGAAACAAATTTAGGCTATTGTCGGAATCTTTCCTTTATATAATGGAGAAAATAAATTGGAAAATAAATCATATGAATAATTGTGTAGTGAGTAATAGATTCATTTATAAATGACTTGTTTCATTTTTTATGTATCATATTTGTCACATGAAATCTCAATTTCGTGGTCACAGGAAAATAAGACATTATATGAAAATTTGTGTAGTGGGTGATAAATTTATTTGCAAATGACTCGTTTCATATATGTATGTATTATATTTATCACAGAAAATCTCAAACTTGGACAACCTTTATATAAGTTCATATCACTGTATTCTTCTAAGAATTGTCTTGAGTATTTTATTTTCGGTCTATTGTTCTATTTTTCTGTCAATTATTCTATTAATGCACACAAAATTCCATTTTACGATTGGGTAGATAGTAGATACTTATCACCAACTGCGGCCTCCGGTTCTTCTCAAATCAACGGCTAAGATCTAGAAACTCCCAAAATCAGCAACCAAATCCAATCACATCCCAAATCCTACGCACACTCTTCACCTCACGCCACCTCAGCAAATATCAAATCCTTTCTATTCAAGTACACCTTTAGTAAATATCTCACGTCACTTTAACGAAGTATTTCCAAATAAAGTATCTCACTGATCTTATCCAATTCCCTCAATCCCGCCTATTAATACACAAAAAAAATCAGAGAAACCCAAAAAGATCTCGAAATATCCTCTAAAGCACCAAAATATCCTAAAAGAAGTGGAAAAAGATGCTGGGATCGACACTTCTCCAGTCTCCGGCAAGCTCTTCCGGCGCGCTGGTCCGGCCCCCGGCGAGTTCTGGCAGGAGCCGGTTCACCGTGGTCCGTTGCGTGAGAGATTATTCGTCTATTCCGAAACGGAAGCCTTTGCAGCCGACGTGGCTTGAAAGGCTGACTGATGAGCTGCCTTTTGTTGAGAGAACCAAGGAGAAGCTCTCTGGTTCGAATTTTACTTTTTCATAATACTAATATTTTTTTCTGTTTATTCGGTAAGGATTTTGTGCTTAATTTATGTCATTTCACTTCAATTAATCAGTAATCAGATATCCTAATAGTCAATTGAATCACTTCTAGTTGCTTAATGATTGTTTTTGTTTAAACTAGTTAGATCAATCAAATCTAATTGATTTATTAATGATCCATTTTCTTTTGACAGATTATTGTACCACACTTGAAGGAGAAGAGTGTTGTAGTTGCTGGGAAGCTTACCATGAACTACAAGATCTGGAAGTATGCATCTTTTTTCATTTTACCTCCTGATATTTATTATTTCACAAATAAATCCAAAAAAAAAGACTCATTTCCTTTTCCAACATGATAAAATTGCAGAAAAGCTGGCCAGAAGATAGAGTCAAGTATTTCCTACAGAGGTACTGGAGCGGCGGTTACGGCGGTTTCGATTCCATAATCGCTGGGATCCATCGCGCAACAATAAGCGAAAAGCAGAGCCGCGACCAATCAGAAGCTCTGAAAGCTGGATCAGTTGAAAGTAAAAGAAACGCGGCGGTGCAGAAGGTCGAGCCGCCGATGCACGTGCCGGACGGGATTCCGAAATCCCAGGAAGAAATTGATGAGGAAGAGAAAGGTAAAATGCCGGATTCTTATTGGTCGAATTTTCTGAGGAGCATGCATATTTATCCCTCTTGGTATGCTGAGCGGCCTGATGTGGAATACTCGTAAAATTGCACCGGTTTCCAGTTGGATGGGAAGCGTGGAACATTTGTGAAATCGAGCCGGTTTGCAATTGTTGGATTGATGAATAAGAAGGCGTTTTTATGTGCTTTGTGTTGTTATATGTTAGGATTTTACTATTTTAGTTTGGTATTTTAGGAGTGAGATATGTAATATATTTTGTTTAATAATGTTATTTTATTTTTTAAGAAATGTGGATTGACAATATTATATTTTGGAAGGGTGTAGTTTGTTTGTGTGATAAAATTATGAATTGAGTGATTAAATGAGTTTAGTTAGTAAATGACATTCAAGATTGTAATTTATGTGGGAAATCATTGCTTTTAATTTTATAAATAGTTTACTGTAAATTAGTGTGATAAATTATAGATTGAATGCTTGGAAGTAGTTTAATTAGTAAATGAGATTTATTTATGTATTATATGTGGAAAATCATTACTAATTTTCCCACTCATTTATTTTTTAAAGCCTTTTGAATCACGAGGTCATATCACTTCAATTATTTTAATATTTAGATTAAATAGTATGATTATATCTAAATTATTCAATTTTTCACTGATTTTGATTTTTTTTTTTGACTTTTTTACGTATCGTGCTAATATGTATAACAATGATTGATGTTTTTAATGTTTCCTATTCTATATCCTGATTATGTAAAAACGGTTAAAGTTATTTTTTATCGTTAGATTGAATCAAATGGTTCTAACGAATCATGATATATTTATGTTCAAACATTAATCAAAGAGAATATGAATAGTTCATTTATTAAAACATAAATATTATTTCTTTTTTCTTTAAAAATAATAATTCGTAATGAAACATTGTATTTCTCATGTTAAGATGTTTAAATCTAAATTTGTTTGAATCTCTTTATTTTGAATTTTATATTGTTATGATTTCAATTTAAATTTGTTTCAAACTATCATATAATAAGATATGAACAAATCTTAGTCATTGATTAATCATTGAGTTCCTGTAATTGTTATTCATTTGTATATTTCTATGTGTGATTATTTTACATCTACTTTTATTTATGTTTAGAACGTCATATCATATTACATTGATAACATATTGACATGTATTGTTGTCATTCGTTATATTCATGATAGACTAATTCCATCTCAATATATATTAAATGAGATCAAATGT
>CM050909.1:3220000-3277500 GCA_027726005.1 Juncus effusus
AAGAATCGCTAATGACGTAAAACATGTAGCATTCTTATAACGGGTCAGTCCAGTATATGGTCTCTAACATATACCTATGTTAATGACTTGATAACTATTTATCTATGATCAGTAAAACATAATCATCAGTCAACTAATATACTGGTGTACATTTATAGCTTGTATATATAAATATATATTTATATGTATCTGCAAGTATATTTGTCTCCACAAATATCCTATAAATGACCAGGGACGATTTAGAATAGCATTCATAACACTTTATAGTTTTACTATCAAAGTCACGCACTTTGATGACATAAAGTTGAATTGCATATTCATGGTCTATTTTAATTATATTAAAATAACCTATACGCACATATTATATGAAATATCTTAGGATAAATATTATGTTTGTTATTACAATCCATCATCTAGGTCACAAACACTTTGGCCTAGGGCATAACACCATCAATCTCCCACTTGCTCTAGGCCAAATCAACCAAGTATCTCATACTCATTGATCTATGTGATATCACATACCAGTTGACCTAACATGATCACCATCATTTAAGGGATTGGGTTCTTAAATGGATTATCAAACATTGTCATATGCAAATACTTTGCATATTTTATGTCCACCATAATCTAGGAAGAATACTTTATCCTTCTCAAGTATATAATTATATTCTTGATTATTATCTAGTGACTTTCACTAAAATTAAACTTATGTGTGTTTGTTGCACTTAATTCACATCACATGTAATTATGCTCCCACTGAAGTTCTTGTCAACATAAGATTTATCTTTAATTTTTGATAAAACCAAACTGTTTGGTTATTTCATCAAATAATAAATTTTCACCTAGAGATGTTTGCTTTAATTCATAAATGAATTCATGCAACTTGCAAACTCTTTTCAAAATTGATAGGATCAACAAAACTCTAAAGTTGTATCATATACATACTTTCGTCTGCTTCTATTAAGAAACAACGTGACATCCACTTGGTATCTTTCATAGTCAAACTATGAACATATGCCCAAGAAAATTCTGAAATACATAAGCATGATGACTTGGAAAAATATTATCATAGTCTATGTTTAACTTAACCACAAATCATGCATTATATGTTTGCACATTATCCATGTCGGTCTTCCTTTTAAAACCGTGTTTCCATCTGATGGATCAATCAAATTCCAAACTTGATTGTTTGACATTGATTGCATCTCAACTTTCAAAGTCTCTAACCATTAGAGCCTTGATTCATCATAGTCTATTAGTAGAATGTGAACTCATCTTCTATGAGTACGAAATTTTTATCATTAGACACGAAAAATCTATATTTTTCAGGCCTGCGATAAATTCTAATAGATCTACATGAATACACTTATGTTATATACTCAGACTCTTCAACATCTTGAGAGTCTAGTTGATTAATTACAGACTCAACCACTAGTTGAAATCTGAATTAATTTCCATCCGAGCATTACGGTCAGTATGTTGAATTTGAACTTTTCAAATTTACTCCCACTAATTCTTTTGGAAACACTTCTTCCAAAGAGATATAATTTTCGAGTAACAAACACTTTGTTCTCATATTAATTATAGAAGTAATATCCTTTAGTTTTCTTAGGATATTCCACAATAAACACTAATCTGATTAGATGCATGATGCTTCAATTAAGTATCATATCCTCAAATCTTGATAAAAGATAATCTGATACACCTACCAGTCCATATCGCATATGGAGTCTTTTACAACTGCTTTAGATGGAATTACGTTCAGTATGAACGCAATAAGAGCGTAACCCCGAAAGAAATAGAAGATATTTTTGACTCATCACAATCGAACTATATCTAATAGAATTCGATATAGTTATCATGATGATCAAACACTTGGTTCTCGACTCCTCGATCTCATCGAAAAATTTGATTTTTCAAAGCCAAGTTTATTGTCTACTTCATTATTTGAAAGTTTTGAACTTTTCAAAATATTCAAATTTATTGTTTCAATAAAGCGATGAAGTAGTTTTCTCTAGCACCTTCACTCATTGATGAACATACATCACTATGTATGAGAGCCAATAAGTAACTTGCTTTCACCTTACTTTGTGAAAGACGTATATGTCATCTTGTCTAATAAATAAATTACACATGTTTCAAATGATTCAAAATCAAATGAATTTGAAAATCCATCTTAATGGATTTAATAAATATTCATCTTATTTAAGTAGACCAAGCGACAATGCTAGATTTAAATTCTTAATATTAATGTTATAGATAGATTTATAATTATCTTGTTCGATATAACACATAAGTTAATTTTTCTATTGGAACATTTCCAAAGAAAATTGACATTTGTGTATGGTGAAATTATTATTCTCAATAATAAATTGATAACCATTCATAGATAAACTCGAACTATAGATAATATAAAATTTATTGTCAACATTAAATAACAATTATTTATGTCGGCGATAAGTCCAAAAAGACAATGTAAATAAATGAGTTACTTGAGAAAATGCAACAACTTTTGCTACATTTGTCACTCATCTGTTAACATCATATTTACTCAATAGTCTACAACTTAGTCTGCATATTTTCACAAATGTGTGATTCACATCGTGTATCTAATACACATGATGTGAAATAGACAAGTTAATTTCTATAACAAAAATATTTGAAGCGGTAGTCACACTACCCTTTTTTTCCCTTTTCATATCTTCTTGAGAAATTATGGTTTCTTTCAATGAACCAATTCATTGCGAAAGATACTAATTTCTTACCTAAGGCCGAACCTCCGGCAACATCTTGCCCTTATCTTTGGGAGTACTTTTTACGTTCCTTTTAAGCACGAGAACATTATTAACAACACTTGTCCATGTTCATTTTAACGATTATAAGCATCTTATGCTATCTGTCCTTCTCAAGGACCTATCGTGAGACATAAATAGATATATTATTCGATTTGAATAATATGCAAAGACTATTATTCTTTAAATATTTCATATAATGGCTCCCACTATTTTTAATCAAATCAATAACCCTTAATTGCATTGATCCGGAAACTTTCAATCCTTGAAGTTTCATAATGAGACAAGATCCATGTTTCAATTAAGTCCTAAGTGAGCTTTGGCTCATCGTCCAGAACTTAACTTATTTAGGTAGGAACAATTCCAATTGTATCTCATACAACTCTTGAACAACATAAGATAAGCATCATATGCCCGACATATATATCCTATCGTATGCCCCGAGCCCAAGTCCGACTTGATAGCCCAGTTAAGTTAAACCATGTCAATCATCAGCAAAATAGTACCCAACACACTCTGCTTTGGCATGACCTATGTTGGTTCCTATTTTCCGCATTCTCTCATCCTAAGATTGTCCCCACATACCCAGCTTTGGCATGACCTATGCAGGGTCGATCAGAGTATCGAGAGATTTAGACTTATGGAAGGCATTTCATGACTTAATATTGTTTTGAGGGATTTTATTTAATATTATATGTTATTATGCAATCTTCAAAGAACATCACATGTACTAATAGAATAAAGATAATAACAATGATATATCATGGCCTTGATTTTTATGAACTAACATAAAGATTTCCTAATATATGTTTCATCTCCATGAAATTTTTCTTAGATTGTATTTGGAAATCTTATCTCCATGTATAGAAATCGATGAACTCTTTCATCGCCATGATGTGTGGTTTAAAATAAACTTGTCATCTTAATGATGTATTCATGATGGACGATGAACTCCTTCATCTCCATGATGTATGTGTTATGCCTAATGAACTCTTTCATTATATCAACACATATCAACAAATATATCAAATATAAACATAATCATATTATGTTTCGATTATTTACCCATTTATAAAATATATATATATATATATAAGGCTTACGAATGCGAATTCGGGGTGCGGTAATCATTGTCAACATTTGGCAGGTCAAAACTCAATGTTTGATTTGGTCAACATTTGACTCAGTCAATGATCAACATTTGACAAGGTCACTAGTCACTAGTCAACATTTTGACTAGGTCATGATCAACTTTTGACCAATTCAATGGTCAACAGTCAAGGGGTAAATTAGTGTAGTCAACTGTCAACAATTAACAGTCAATACAGTCAACAGTCAACATATTCCACAGTCAACACAGTGGGTCAACAGTCAACTGTCAACATGATCAACATGGTCAACACCTGGTCAACTTTGTCAACTCACATTTTTCTACACATTAATACATTATAGGCATCTTTTCATGAATTCAATACATCACATGCAACTTTTCATGAAATAATGCATCACATGCACCATTTCAAAAAGGCAATTCATGGTATGCACCCTTTCATGAAGACACAACTATTCAAGAGGTCGCAACTCTTGCGATTGCATCTTTTCGGTCGTACCTCTTAGTTGCGCATGTCGATTACACCCGTTGGTCGCACCTCTTGGTCGCAACCGTTAGTCGCAACATATTGGACGTGATATTTGGATCATATCCATTGGTCACACCCTTTAGTCGCACCCTTTGGTCGCACCCATTCGTCGCAACCTTATGGACGTGACATTTGGATCGCATCCCTTGGTCACACCCGTTAGTCGCACCTTTTGGTCGCACCCTTTGGTCGCATCCGTTGGTCGCAACCTTTCGTCGCGTCTTTTGGATGTGACATTTGAATCGCATCCCTTGGTCACACCCGTTAGTCGCACCTTTTGGTCGCACCCTTTGGTCGCATCCGTTGGTCACAACTCTTGGACTCAACTTTTGGATCGCTTCCCTTGGTCGCACCTTTTAGACGCAATCCTTGGTCGTGACCTTTGAATCATATCTCTTGGTCGCAACTTTTGGATGCCACACTTGGACACAACCTTTGGATCATATCCCTTGTTTGCATCTCTTGTATATAATCCTTGGTCGCATCTTTTGGATGTAACCTTTTGGATATCATTCTTTTAAATAATACATCTTTATGTATATATTTGCTGCCAAATTGTCAAACTAACATAACCATCACGTTACATGAAATTTAGGCAGAACTTTGTACATGCAATAACACTAAAGTATCTTGTTAAGACATACATATATGTGTTATGTTAATTCGGCCCATAATTAAAGTCATCTCATGACAATATGGCAATGGCAAGATTTATGTACAGGGACACTTTTGATTGCACGCAACTCTTGCATGAATATCGTTGATGCACTTTTGGATGGAACTTTTGAATAGACGCCTTAATCATTCAACATTTGGTGACTAAGTCAGATCATGTCTTATATCCAATTCGGACCAACATGCTAAGTACATCCAGCGTGCAACCATATGAAGTTATGACCAAATATTTTGAATGCATCGTTTTACTTGCGAGACTTGCAAAAAACTTTTTGAGGTTAAACCTTTTAGATGCATCTTTTCATTGCAACTCTTGCATTAATCTCTTTGGGTTCAACTATTGCTTACACCCTTTCAAGAAATGGGTACATCATATGCACATTTACATGAATTAATGATCATATGAACCCTTTCATAAATATGTATATCACATGTATCTTTTTATGAATTAATTCCCAAACCTTCGCATCCATTCAAATAAATTCATTAAATATTCAACACTTGAATACTCTATATGCAAGCCTTATAATTATAAATCAAAATTATAAATGGTATTTAAATAGTATACATCACATATATACCGACTCAATTCAACCGAAACACGCACGTCGCTCTGATACCACTGTTGGGTTTCGGACGTGCATAACGCAGCGGAAAACAAAAATTTCGTCCAAAACCAATCCGAGGATCCGTGCATATCGGTTAAATCAAAGAAATAAATCTTAAAGATACCTTTCGGATTACGCTTAATCCGTGACGCTCAAACCATGCGTGTTGTCCAAGCGCCTCTAAACCGGTTACCGTCCTAACCGATTTTCCATCCGTCTAGGCCGTCTAGGTCGGATCGTGCGGAAGTCAACTACCGTACACACAATCGGTCTCCACCGAAACTCTCAACAACCCGTTCTCATCTTCTTAGGCCGAATAGATCACAAGTACCGAAAGTACGAACGCCTCTACCGGTATCCACACGAACAAACTTCTTAAAACGGGAAGAAGAACAATATATATGCTAGTAGCTTGTTCTTCTCTTGCACAAGAAAACTCTTTTTCTTCTTCTTATTTTGTCTCACAAAAGATGTATAATTCTCTCATATAATTGCACCCTTTCATTTTGTCATATAAAAGGAAAGCACCCTTTAGTAATTTTGTCACACAAATGAGAAAGGATATTTTCTCTCTTTTTGTCTCACAAAAGAGAATGAGAAATAATGAGAGAGAGAATCATTTGGTACAATGAATTTGGAGCCCTCTATGTCCTTATATAGAGGTGAAGAGTCATGTCTATTCACACTAAGAGATGTGTATGACATCACTCATCATTATCCACATATCATCATCTAGACTCTTCTGGATTACATGATCTTGTGTGCTCATAGTCTTTATATACATATATATCACATCTTATCACATAAGATGACAATATCTTTTGTGACATTCCTATGCAACTCATCATATAAGTCGCTAGGATTTTCTGCGCCCGTTTCAGTTTGTTCTTTGTGTGTGACCCTGTAGGTTCACTTAATGTTGGCAATAAACTTGACCGTCTATAAATCATGAGCGGACTCTAGCAAGCCATCATGACTACCCAATTTAAGTGAATATCAGTGATCTGATTTACTAATCAACAATCACGTATTTAGTCCCTTTGTCACGCGATATCTATATCGATCATAAGGCATGTACGACGCCAGCCTTATATTAATCGATTAATATTTCTTGATCCCGAATTAAACTGAACAAGAACAAATGACATTAATAACTCTTATTAATTCATTTGAGTATGGCCATACATTTCTTCAGTTCAATTCATCAAGAGGCCTAAAGATATCTCTCTCATTTATGACAGGAACAAATCCCGTCTTGATTGCACTCATCCCTCTACATGATTTATTGTATACCTAATCATAACCGTTATGACCACCCGGTTAAAGGCAGTGTTAGATTATATTAAAGTATAAAATTACTCATGTTGGGAACCGAGACAATCTCAGGTCAAAGGACTATAAATACTTTATCTTACAAGAATCGCTAATGACGTAAAACATGTAGCATTCTTATAGCGGGTCAGTCCAGTATATGGTCTCTAACATATACCTATGTTAATGACTTGATAACTATTTATCCATGATCAGTAAAACATAATCATCAGTCAACTAATATACTGGTGTACATTTATAGCTTGTATATATAAATATATATTTATATGTATCTGCAAGTATATTTGTCTCCACAAATATCCTATAAATGACCAGGGACGATTTAGAATAGCATTCATAACACTTTATAGTTTTACTATCAAAGTTACGCACTTTGATGACATAAAGTTGAATTGCATATTCATGGTCTATTTTAATTATATTAAAATAACCTATACGCACATATTATATGAAATATCTTAGGATAAATATTATGTTTGTTATTACAATCCATCATCTAGGTCACAAACACTTTGGCCTAGGGCATAACACCATCAGTCTATATATATGTATATATGTATATATGTATGTATATATATGTATATATATATATACATATACCTATATATATATATATATATATATATATATATATATATATATATATATATATATATATATCTATATATATATATATATATATATATATATATATATATATATATATATATATAGGTATATATATACTATATATATACCTATATATATATATATATATATATATATATATATATATATATATATATATATATAGATATATATATATATATATATATATATATATATATATATATATATATATATATATATATATATATATATATATATATATATATATATGTACATATACCTATATATATACATGGTATATGTCTTTAGTAGTTTCTCTAATGTATGAGTAGTCCTTTCACTTGAGCTCATCACATATTCCTACATGTATTTCTTAATACTTTGACATAGTCAAACGTTGTCTTTAACCGGATAATTATAAAATCTATGATCGGGTATTTAGTAAACCACGAGTTAGAATGTGAATGATCAAGATAGAATATTTTACTCTCGGATGCGAGAGAGGTATCTCTGGGCCCCATGTTAAATTGAGACTGAAGGAAAACACACGGCCGTGTACGAAAGAATTAACATGTATTGTTAATGTCTTTTAATTTATTCAGTCTAATTATAAACCAGGAAAGAGAATTGATCATATTAAAGATGACATAAATCATGCCTTATGATCAATATAAATATCGTTTAACAAAGGGACTAAATACATAATTGATATTTAGGTTATGATCACGTATCATTCATTTAATTTGGGTAATCATAACATCATACTAGAGGCTACTTATGATTTATAAACTTGAAATTTATTGCCAACATTAAACGAATCTACATGGTCGCACATAAACAGAACTAACTCAGTTGGACACAAAAAATCAAATGGAATATGAAGAGGTGTAAGCATGAGATGCAATGTTTTAAATAGCGATATAGCGCTCCGTAGCGGATTGGCTTTTTTTTGTAGCGGATTGCGGTAGCGGACGCTATCGCGGCGATATGGCCTTATAGCGGACGTGCAATATAATTTATAATTTACGTAAAATTTGCAAAAATATTAATGATAAAAATATGATCATAACAAAAATTTTATATAAAAAACAAAAAATCCAAAGACTACAATTATTAAATAAAATAATATAATTATTTATCATAAATTACCATACAAAATTCATTATTCATAACTAAACATATCACATAATTATCCAAAATAAACACACAAATATTAATTATCCAAAATAAGCAAAAAAAATAAAATAAAAAACTAACACTTTAAATGCTATAGCGACCGCTATTTGAACGCTATTTGACCGCTATAGCGGCGCTATAACGCTCGTAGCGCTCAAAACGCTATTTTAGCTATATTTTCATTGCGTATTGTATTTTATGGTCGAAACCCGCTATAGCGCCGCTATTTAAAACACTGATTGAGATGTTATAAATAGATAAAGTGTTCGTCTGATTAGGTCAGAGGATTCTGATAAACCTAGCCGCCTTTTGAGAAAGAAAGAAAGAGAAACCGGATCTAGTAATCTCGGTTTATCCGTCAACGAGAGAAGTTCGCGTGTGGATAAATGTAGAGGGCGGTGTCGGAGTCGTAGCGTCTTTTGTGTTCAGATCCGCAAGAGATGCAGGGAGATCGTTTGGAGACAAATCGCAAAGCCCTACAAACCGGATTAGCCGAATCCGAGGTATAAATAAGATTTATTTTATGATTTGATTGATATTTGCACGGAACATCGGTTAGGAAACGGATAAAATTTTTATTCCGATGTGCCTATTTCGATTGCGCGTTTCCTTTCATCTAGTATAAGTAATAGTAATATTATAATCTTATATTAGTAATGATTTCGCACAAATTAAAAAATTAATTAACATTTTCTAGTTAAAACTACTTCAAGCATTCACATTATAATTTGAAAGCAAAACAAACATATTATAGTCTTTTGAAGCATATAAAAGAGGGAGTTTTCATCTGATTCTGTCACTGGCCACTTAGGATGCGTTTACTTCATGGGAAAGCTGAACTTTCCTAAGAATGTAAGAAAATTTGAATTACATTATCATGTTTACTTTAACATGGGAATTCTACGTGGCATGAATATCAAATTCCCATGGCAAATGATATTATCACGTTTGTGGGCATGTGATTCCCACCACAAAAGGATGAGAATGTTACATTCACATATTTATTACCAAAATGTCCTTATTTGTTATGTTATTTGTTATTTAAATTAACATGATTATCATCATTTTATTATTTTTAGTAATTATATTTTAATTTTAGAAATAAAATATAACTAAATAATATTAAATTTAAATTTAGAAGTTAAATTATATGTTGTATTCATTAAATATTTATTCAAAAATGTGTTGTGGTTTTTCTTTTTCTTAATTTATTGCAAAGTTGTTATGATTTAATTAAAAAAATACAATTCAACTAAAATGATATTAAACATACAATTTTATAGAAAAAATATTTATTTAGAAATACATATAATTTTATAAAAAAAATATTTATTTAGAAATTATGTCATATGAAGTTAGTAAAATTTTATAATTAAATATGGTTGATTTATTATACTAGTATCAAGGGCATATTAGTCATTTCATATTTAAAAATAGTTCAAAATAATTAACAATCGTATAAATCTAAATTTGTAAAATAAACAAAAATATTCTCTTGTCAAGGAAACACATTCATAGGAATGTAATTACCATGGTAATCTCACATTATAGCGAAGTAAAGCCCCCTCAGGGTCCGTTTGGTTCGAGTTTTAAACGATGCCTTGGAATGTAATCCCAAGGCATGTGTTATTAATATTTTTGGTTTGGTGTATTTATTCCAAGGAATGTAGAAGATCTTGATTTATTGATATTCTAAATTTGACAAATTTATTACATCAACAAATTAATGAGAGAAAAAAAGTTTTCTTATTTTTGCTTTCTCTCATCATGAGAATGTGGAAAACCACCAATTTTGATGGCTATCATATTCTCATCAGATGTCATTGGCTCATTACTTTATTACCTAGTAACTTATCAAACGTAGGAATGAAATCCATCCTAGCATCATCATTTAAAAGAACGAACCAAACGACACCTTAGAGTTTGACACATAGCATCTAGATTTTGTGTATTATTCTCTAAACGTGGATCTCATGAGCCATGACAACTACTTTTTTATTCCTATATTATATTCGGTTCACATAAATCCATTCTAAGAGCACGGTTTAGCACTTCAAAAACAAAAAAAATGCAATATGGCCTCGTTTGACATCGATTTTGTTTCCTGTTTTTTTTTTTTTTTTTGCCCAAAAAAAATCAAAACGTGTATGGCTAAATATGTCTGTTTCCATTTTATTCATCCAAATCACCCAAAAAAAGCGAGTTTCTTAAAACCACAAATAAATGTTTCTAGTTTCCCGTTTTTGTTTTCTCTCAATGCACAGCTAATTCCTACCATATTTGCTTCACACAATCAAGCCAGGGATAGGAAGTCACATAAATTATTTCCATATTTTGTCCTCGATAGATTTTCTTACCATTGTTTATGATTTTTGTTTGACATATTTTCATAATTTGTCCATGAATATTGTATTTCTATGTTGTTATTTTACTGTGATGACATATGTGAAGTGTGAAGAAAAAATATTTTTACTTGTAAAAATAAAAAACTTTTTTTCAGAAACAGAAATAAAAAATAGAAAATTGTTTTCTGTTTCTAAAAAACATAAAATAGAAAAACAAAAATTATGCCAAATCGAGGCCTTAACTGCTCCAATTCTCTCGTATTGTTGTTATTGTTTGTTTATTTAGAGCATTATCGACCCATTGTATATTTCGTACGGTTCGGGTTTTTCGCCCAACACTCTTAAATCACGTCTTCTCTCTGCCGCCTTTTAAGCCTCCCGTCTCCTCTCTCAAACCCCCCTCTCTCTCGCTTTCTCTCTCTCTTCGGTTATCTCTCGTTGTGGTCAGACTTTGATCTTCTACCGTTTCTTCCTCGTAACAGGTTTCTCTCTCCCGCGCGCGCGCGCAGTAGGACGCGACTCAATTTAGTAGAATTAGATGGATTTAGGGCCGGATTTAGTTTTGTAGAATTTGAACAGATTGGGTATATCAATGAATTAGCGAATTGATGGGATAATTGGAAGATTTAGGTTCTCAGGGAGATTTATGAACATGTTAAATGATTACAGGAAGCCTGATCAAAATGGTTGGAAAATCAAGAAGCATCTCTCCACTCGAATCAACAAGCGTCTTTTCTTCTCCAGTCTCAGTCTCTCCCCAACTGGAGAAGAAAGACCAAGAGAGCAAGAAGAAAGGGAGTCTCTCCATTGAAGGCTACCCAATTGAAGGAATCTCCATTGCGGGCCAAGAGACCTGTGTAATTTTCCCGACTTTGAAATTGGCTTTCGATATTGGTAGCTGCCCCCAATCCGCAATCTCGCAAGATTTTCTCTTCATCTCTCATGGCCACACGGATCATATGGTAAGAATTTTTGTTGTCAATTTATTGTTTTTGGTTATTGTTAATTTAATTTTTTTTTGTGATTAAGGGTTTATTTTAATGGGACCTGCTTTAATGTCGAATAATTAAAGCTGGGTTGGTCTTACAGATAATAAAACTATATAACTTCTTTAGAGTAAATCATTGGTCAGTACAAGCTGGTACCAGTTTACTGTACTGGACTGACATGTTGTATACCTTACTCTATAATGCATGTTTTTAATTATTTTTGTAATTAACAATTTGATTTGTTGGGACTTTCTTTAATGTTAAAATTTTTAAGGCTGGGCTGGTCTTACTCTGTTAAAAAAGAACCGATTTTGTGAATAATGAAGAATAAATTAGAAAATCAAAGAGCAAAAAATGAGAGAATTCAACACAATCAAATACAATTGGTCTTAATCATTTTTTGGATCGACAAAACCTTTGGGTTGTGTCATACACATCCTCGAGTAAATTTCCGTTAAGGAATGCTGTTTTGACATCCATTTGTCATATTTCATAGTCATAATATGCGGCTATGGCAAGCAGAATTCTTATGAATTTAACCATAACTATTGGTAGTGACTATTTGGTTTTTGTGTTTAATTGATCTTTGTTCATTTTATTTCTAATATTTTTTTGTTCAGGGTTTATTCATTTTATTTGTTTATATACTGTTTTTATTTATATAGGGGAAGAATACAAAATCACGAAGAATCTTAAAGTAAAAGCGTTTAAAACATATCATGTAATTCCGAGTCAGATAACTTTTATCCGATTTCCTTCATGAAATTATCTTACTTATTAAAAGAATAAAATATGTTAAATATTTTTTGTAAATATTTTTATAGGGTTATTTGATATATACGGTGCAACAAAAGCTCAAACAAGAATATGTCGAATTTTCATTAGAAGAAATTAAACAGTTGAAATCATCGAATGTGGAGGTCCGGTTTTTTCATTAATTTTAAAGAAATTAGGGTTTTCACTAGAAATAGTGAAATTTTCCAAAATGATATGAACTTTACACTCATTTATATATTTTTTTTATCATTTTTCTCAACACAGATCACAAACACAACAACCACGCCTGAAATTGCATTTACAGGCGATACAATGTCAGATTTTATTTTGGATCCGAACAATTCTGACGTGCTTAAATCTCGCATTCTTGTAATGGAGGTAATTTAATTTCTCAAAAGTGGAGGGTTAAAATTAATTCATTTATTTGTTTTTTTTACTTAATTTTTTGTTTTTATTATTTAGAGTACGTTTGTTGATAATAAAAAAACGGTTGAGGAAGCGAGAAAATATGGTCACACGCATTTACATGAGGTTAGTATGAATGAATTTTACTAAATTTTTAGAATGAAGTAGCATTAATATATATATATATATATATATGAATGAAAGTTTTTCGATATTGCTTGTATTTATTATATACAGATTATGGGTCTTGCTGAAAGATTTCTGAATAAAGCGATTCTTCTGATTCATTTTTCTCCACGGTATCGTGTTAAGGTATTTAAATTTAAAGGATTTTTGTAATATTTTAAAAGTTAGGTTTTTTTATAAATATGAAAATCTTTTGGAAAATTTCCCTTCACAATAATGCAGCATATAGCCTTCAAAAAAAAATATATATAATGCAGCATATAAGTATAATAAATAATTTCCATGATAATAATGCAGCATATAGGTGTAATAAATGGTATATATAATAAAAACATTATAAAAGAAAATATTCAACAATACATACAAGTGAGAAATGATATAGAAAATATAGGGACCTTCAACTATTTTACTGTTGAACTTTTTATGTGGATTTTATCTTGACATTGTTATTGTTTTTTTTGGTATTTTTCAGGAAATTGAAGAAGCAATAAGTAAGATGCCTTCGTCTTTTACTGGCAGGGTTTTCGCTCTTACAGAAGGTATTTAGCGCGCTATTCGATGCAAAATTCATAAATTATGAGTTATTTTATATTTTATAAGAACAATGTAATAAATTTTATTTTATTTTCATTTTGGTGAATTCTCTCTAAATGCCCTATTGGAAATTTGGATTGAATTCGTTTCATGTTTTGCTTTAGTGTAGAAACAAATCAATCTTACATGTTGATAATATATTTAGATGTTATACGGTTTTAATAATTTTATGTACAGTGTTATGTAATATTATAGGTCTCATATAAACAACATTTTAACACATGATAAACATGCACAATCTCCGTTATGAGTTTGAGCGGCCTCTGCGGAATAGAATATGGCAGAACCATGCAGTATGAAAAGGAGCACACAGCATGGAAAAAAATTCATGATGAAATTTGTAATTGATGAGAAATGTACTGTTTGATATCCACCTATATATAAACTTGTTACTACATGCCAAGGTTTTATGTGGCAATTGAACAGTATTATAAAAGTCATTCATTAAATCTTATTTTATCTTATTTTGTGTCTATAAAAGAGAGAGTTTTGAGATGTTTTGTCCAAAAGCATACATGGCAATTTTAATAATATGTCAATGGACTTGGTTTACACAGACCGTCACTTAGGTGTACAATCATATATAAAATTATTAAAATAAAATTAAGACATCCAATTATTTAACTAACGAGAAAACACAAATATTATGCATCAAGATATTTATACAATAACAAATTTGTAGTATCTCGTACATCAAGTTATAATATCTAAATACATATAAATTAATCAAAATATAAAATATAATTAATAAATAATAAAATAATATATAAAATTATCGTATTCATATCCTAAATTTTCTTGAGATTTACCGTATTGTCGTATCCGTAGCTTATCAGATACGATACCGTATTTGTGCAACATATTGAGTGATGAACATATTTTTTACAAAGGGGCCCACGTTCCTCCTCATGTCCTGGTACTCTCTTCTTTTCTGCATTGTTTTTGTTTATCCCCATTTTCCCCATATTGTCTTTTCATAGTAAGGACCTGGAAAGTAATTTATAAGTTAATCAAATTGTATGGTAAATCATGATTGAACTTTTAGTAGTGTGATTGGATTTGATAATCTTTGAAAACTCCAATATGAGCTCAGCTACATTTGTTGCTTACTAATTTCACATTATCTGTGAGCTATTTCCAGATGTATATATCTAAATCCGTTGAAGAACAATAAGTAGTTCCAACAATTTATTGAAAATTCTAAATAAAAGATTATAGACAATCTGAATGAATTACGGTTAGATGTCATCATATTAAGCTACTAACTTGACACTCAACAAAAGCAAAGATAAACAACATTAAAAAGATATGGAATGAGAATTATTTAATATCAATCATTACAGTTACTTCATTTGGGCGTACATTCTTTAATTTGATATCTTATTTACTTTCTTAACTAGAAGATCATAGTTAGTGATATTGTCATTATCTGCATTGTACTATCAAGTAATATCAAATAAATATAACTAAACGGCCTGCAAATAATGATTTCAAACTTACAAATGATAGTGAACAATACATTTTGGATTATCAATCCGGAACCAAAAAATACATTTTGGATATGATACAACCAAGTTCATCCCAGATCGAAGTTGATAAATACTAGAATCTCATATACATATTATATAGTTATGCTTAATGATATGGTTACTCATGTCTTAAGATGAAGCTTATGCATAATTACATATGTTAAGCAGAGTACTTTAGGTGCTTTCAGTTTTTGTTCCATAATTTTCTTTTCACGGGAAACGCTTTATGCGTGTAAAAATCAGAAGTGGCCCATTGGCCTACATATGCGTGTGTTTATACCATTTTGTTAATACGGCCCATTGGCCTACGGGTTATAATGTTAAAAACAAAATAATATGGCGCATTCTATATTTCCCATTTTTCACAACGCGGCCCAAATAAAAGCCCAATATACCACTTTATAAAATCCCTCCAGTATTTCCACCACACCCCAATTTCATTACCAAAAAGACTAAACTACCCTCATCTTCCAAGAAAACCAAGAAACTCCACCGGGGCATCTCCGTCCATCCACCAAACAAAAAAACGCACTAAAACAACAAACACCATGCTAAACCCAAATCCAAACCAAAACAAAACCGAAACCCGTAGTAGAGGCCGATTCACTATCACGACCAAATCCAATAACGCGATCCAAACCCGAATCCAATCCGGAACTATACTGAACTTCGATTCGAATCCCCAAATCAACACAAACAACTCCACTTTCCCTCCGCCTCTTTCTTCTTCTCTTTCTCCCTCGCCGGCGACCATGTCGTTCTTCTCGCCGCAGAATCCCACGCCTCAGTCGCAGTTCGGGTTTCAGCAGCAGCAGCAGACGCCTCAATCGCAGTTCGGGTTTCAGCAACAGGTGCAAGTGCAGCAGCCGTCGCAGTTGTTGCTCTACACGAAGGAGAATAAGGCGCCGGCTGGTTGGGGGACCAAGTGGGAGGATTTGCATCCCGATTCGCAGAAAGTTTTGCTTCAGATCGAGTATGTTTTGTTTTTGAATGGTTTTTTTTGTGTTTGTAGTGATAGGGTTTAGGGTTTTAGGGGAAAAGATTGAAATTTGAGAAGAATATGCCTTTGTTCTTTGGTTACTTTTGTTCCTTTTTCTCTAATTTGCACTTAATTAGTGGAATTTGCTTCTCAATTTGAAATAATTTGCAATTTGAAATTGTAGAGAGAGAATCAGAGAATACAGGGATGAAAGTGAGAAACTGGATCAGTGCAGCCGGCTTTACGAATCTTCAGTTTCTAATGAAGGCTTTGAGCTTGGCGCAACTCACATTATTCAGGTCCCTTTAAATTTCAAATAATAAAAAAAGTAAAACAAAATATTTCAACTGAACTAATCTAATTATAATTTCCTTTTAAAGGAACTTGGAGCGACAAGCACATCAATAGAGAGAGAAAAGCTCTCGCACCAAAAACTTAGTGCCAACATAAAAGAAACCATGCGAAACACAGAACTCGCGATCCACTCGTACATGCTGCTCAGACCCCGATTCATCAACTCATTGTCTAACCAACCGACCAATCAGATCGCGCCGGCTGTCCACTTCGATTTCTACAACGGCCTGCCCAAACGGCCCTCTGGATTTTTTGTGGATTCGGTTGAGAGATTACAAAAATTTCTAGAAGAATGTGTTAAATGGGTTGAGGAGTTGGAGCAGCTTGTACAGATGGAACGAAATAAAGATCGTGTTGGTTCTATTGAGTCTTTGCCTAAAGTCATGTCTAATTTGCATGATTATTTCATATATGTCGCCTCTAAGGTTAGTTAGTTAGTTTGTTATTTACATTTATTACTGTGTTAATCTATTTTTCAAATTTTCCATAATTGAACCACAGTTTAGTTCTCGCCTCAATATTTTACCCTAATTTATGCCTTTCAACACTAAAGAAGCTAACAAAACAAAAAATTTGAAAAATACTTAAAATAAATATAATCTTTTTGTAAAACATATAATAATTTCATTTCTGTCGCCTCTAAGGTTAGTTAGTTTGTTATTTACAGTCATTAATTTGTTAATATATTTTGCTTTCCCCCAAGATTAAACTAAATCAGGCTTAATTTAATCAAAGTTTTCCATTAATTGAACCTCACTTTAGTTTTCCTCTATTAAATACCAACATAAACCAACAAAATAATAATACTATAATGGTGAAAAATAAATTGCAATATTTTTTTACAACTTCCAAAATAATTTTTAATTAATATTTTTTTTTGACAGGTGGAGAATTTGCACCAATACGTAGAGCAAATGAAAACCTCCTACTTAACAGAGCAAAGAAGACGCGGGGACTACACCTCCGACCCATTCTTAGAAGCCGACCGTCGCGACGCGGCTCGCCGCGCGGCGGCCGCGATGCGGGTCCACCCCACTCTCCACCTCCCACCCGCCACACCATCCGCCGCACATCAAACCCCCGCACCCAATCCCACTCCCCAACAACCTCAACAACAGACTCCTCCACTTCTCGGATCCGGGTTATTCGGCACTCCTCAGCAGCAGCAACCCGCTCAGAGTTCTGGTTTGTTTGGTGCAACTCCTCAGACTCAGACTCAGTCGACTCCGTTTGGGTCCGGGTCGGGTTCGCTGTTCGGGTCCACGCCCGCTCCGTCTAGCGGGTTCGTGTCCGGGTTCGGAATCGGATCCACGCCTCAGCCCGCTATTGCTGGGTCTAATCTTTTCCCCACTCCTCCTTTCGGTATGTCTGTTTAGTTTTTCCTTTATGTTGTATTCTTGTGAAATTTGCAGAAAAACCCAGACCGTTTATGAAATTGAAATAATAGCCCCTGCTTTTGAGATCTCTCTTGCGATGTGAGATTTTTACAACTGAATTTATTGATTACTCGTAGTAAATGTTTAAATTTATTTATTGAATTTTGGATTGTTGCAATGTTAAGAGGGGTTTTGATGGTAGGGATTGTTTTTCTGAATTTTTGAAGATGAGAGGGGCTTTTGTGTTTTTGTTCGATTTTTTATTTCTATTGTGCGATTAGTCATTATAATTTTTTGTTCAAATTTCCCTATGGTCTTTTTATGGAATTTAATGATTTTTTTTGTTTCTTTTGATTAGGTGGAGCTAGTGTATCAGGAGCAAGTTTTGGTGGAACCTCAGTGAGTACACAATTTCATTTATAATATAAACTTTGTTGTATAAATATACCATTTGGTTAATTAATTAAATAATTATTGTTTTTTTGTAGAAAGCTGCAAGGCCGAAAACCCGTACCGGAAGGCGTTAATTTACGTACCGAGTGGCTTGAATGTAACCATGTAGCTTTCTGTTGTTAATTTATTATTTCATTATTATATTTTTATTTTGATCTTTTTTGCTATTTTTTTTTTCTTTTGGGGAAATTCATTCGAATGCTTCTATTGTTCCAGTAATTAGCAACAATGTTTTATTTGAGTTTTACTATTGTTTGACTAATTCAACTTAATTTGTGCATTAATTTGTGAAATTAGGACATGTGATCTATGGCTAAATATTATTATTTGTTCTTTATTATTTACATTTTTGTATCTGTCTTGCAGCCAACTTTGACCTTGAAATGCTTTTGTTTTGTGTTCTTATCTAGTATGATACAGATGTTGTGATATATGTTTTTATGTTATTTTATACTCTAAAACGCAAAATTACTTGATTGGAGTTGGTTTTCTATGTATTTCTCTACAATAACCTTTTTTTTTTGTTTTATTTACATAAACATTTGTTTGATATCAACTATGGTTCTTCAATTGGTTTGCATTCTTGGTACAATCTACCAACAACCAAAACTTAGATCAAAATCACTTATTCCAAAATTTATGAAAGATTAGATAATTAGAGATGGAGTACAATTACAAGACAGAGAGATGTTTTATTTCTTGAAAATTACACGACAGAGAAATTTATGAATGATTAGATAGTTTTTTTTAGGGGCTTATATTGGAGAGACCAGTCACATATTTTAATTTGTGAGTTGAAATAATTCTTGATATGTTTGGATGTACAAGGAATTCCAAGAAAAAAGTAGATTACGAAACTTTTTTGGAATGTTTAGAAATGTATGTTTGGATGCAATTTAGGAATTATAGGGAGGTTTTAGTTTAGGAATTTCTAGGGAAATTTTGTATATAAAGTTGGAAGGATTGAAAACTTGACTTTTTGACAAGTTTTTTGTAGGAATTTTTAGGGTCTCATTAAAAGAATAAGAAATATTATATTATATAATATTATATTATATTATATTATATATATTATATTATATTATATTATATTATATTATATTATATTATATTATATTATATTATATTATATTATATTATATTATATTATTTTATGTAATATTATTTTGTTTTGTTTTATTTTATATTATTTTATACTATTTTATACTATTTTATTTTATTTTATATTATTTTATATTATATTATATTATATTATATTATATTATATTATTTTTATTATATTATTTTATATTATATTATTCTATATGATACTATTTTATATTATTTTATGTTATATTATTTTATTTTACATTATTTTATTTTACATTACATTACATTATTTTATTTTGTATTATTTTATTATATTAAAAATTAAAAATTATTACATACCATATATTAATATAAAATTCATAAATAAATTAAATACAAACATAAATATAATATAAACTAGATTCTTTTATTTTTCTAAAACAACATCCAAACAACATTTTTTAAAATCCTTACATATTACTTATCTTTTAGGATTCCCCATTTCACAATCCTAATCCCTAAAAAACTCATTCCCTAACCTATAAAATCCTTGTGCATCCAAATATAGCCTAAAAGATATACAGTTACAAGGCGAAGAAATTTTTTTTTTCTTTTTTTTTTCTTGAGAGAGAGAAAGCATGAGAATTAATTATTTGCATATGATATGACAAGAAATATTATATTTTATCAAATAAATTTTATAGAACATGATATTGTGACATTAGTTTAATTATAAAAAACAAATTTTAGAATTTTACTGGTTATTAGATAATTTTCTTTTTTATACCATTATATTTAGAATTTTTTTCTTCGATGATATATCAAGGATTTCAAATTGGTACAATTAAAAATTAGGATCTTTAAACTAAGAAATAAGATACTGGTTTTTATCAAATCTGGAAGTTGGGTATTTTCAGAACCGAAACTGGATTCTAGATTATATATTTACTATTAAAAAAAGAAACAGGATTCTTGATTTTCGGATAGAATTGGAAATCCGAATTTTAAAAGATGGAATTTCAATTCCGATGTATTAAGGAAATTTGTTTCGATTTCATCTTCTTCTTTCTTCCTAATATTAGTTTCTGCATTTTTTTTTTGTATTTGAGTCACGAATTTCTTTTGGTGAGTGAGTAGAGAAGCCTTGAGAGAGTTTTTGGCCTTGGTGGGACCTGGTGAGATGGTTGTTTATGCTATAGTGAATGGAGTGAAATCCAAACTGTCATCTGCTATGTGGAAGTAGGTTGGTTGATTTGGGGCCCCAAGGTGATTATCAGTAATGAAGTCTTTCCACAAGTCAAGGGCATTTGTAATAATTTCGGAAAACATAAATCTTATTGAGGGAAATAAGTGTTTCCAAATAGTTGGAGGAAAAGAAGTATATTATTTGAGCTAACCATTTAGGAAATAACTTTTATTAAGTCATAATTTAGATGTTATGCATATTGAGTGTTTTTGATATTGTTCTTCAACATTATTGAATCTTGATGGAAAATCGAAAGATAATTATAATAGT
Organism: Juncus effusus; assembly: GCA_027726005.1. Taxonomy (NCBI): domain Eukaryota; kingdom Viridiplantae; phylum Streptophyta; class Magnoliopsida; order Poales; family Juncaceae; genus Juncus; species Juncus effusus. The sequence continues at coordinate 3,241,404 of CM050909.1, forward strand.
TGCCTTGATTTGGAAGAAATGGGCATTAGATCATCACCCCATTTGAAAAAAGTAGGTAATGAAACTTTGGCTCTGCCATCATGTTATTCACTTTCAAAAAAAAAACAAAAAATATTTTTTAAGATCTTAAAGGGTATATTAAGTACCGGATGGTTATGCTGGTAATACCAGACAGTATATTCATCAGAACGATCGCAAAATAAGTGGACTCAAATGCCATGATTATCATATATTAATGCAATAATTGCTTCTTATAGCAATTTGGCAAACTTTGCCGAAAAACATATGCTCTGTCATAATTGATTTGTGGTTTTTTTTAAGAGAATTATGCTCTAAATCAATTAAACCAAATGATTTATTAGAGTTGGAAAGTAAAATATCTTTCATACTTTGTAATCTAGAGCGTATGTAGGTCACCATCATTATTTGATGTTATGGTTCACTCGCCTATTCATTTAGCCGAAGAAGTAAGAATTGCTGGACCGGTGCAATACCAATGGATGTATCCTATTGACATGTATTTTTTTTGAAGCAGTAGGCTTAAGCCTACTTAAGACTTTTGATTGAATTACAAAGTTTGTTACAAGGATTGCCAGATGAGCTAATGTATAATAGTGTTCCTATTACAATTTTAGATAAGAAAAATAAAAATAAAAATAAAAAAGACCCCCATCCCCTTTTAAGTTGGAGGTGAGGTTAACAAAACTCGGGACCACTCCATCCAGCTTAATCTCGCCAGATTGAATACTTTCGAGTACGTCATAGTTGTTGATTTGAAAACGCGTCGGTTGCGCTCCTTTCATATTTCCCAACAGCAAGCTAGGCAGAGGGTTTTCCATGATTTCTTTTGGTCTTTATGGAGTCCTTTTAGCGGTTCGGTCCATCTCGCTGCCAAGTTGTTCATTGAATTGTGTGGAGTAATGTTACTTAGTCGCTAGTTTTCACTTTTGAGCCGTTAGGAGTTTATCCTTCCTAGATAGCCAAGCGAAAGTTTTTATTCGTGGTGGTGCTTTGATTCTCCGTAAGCGACATTGCATATGATCTGTGCAACCACTTTGACTAAAAAACTCATATGCGGAACTCACTGTAAATTTGGTGTTTGCCGGGCGGTGGTTCCAGATGACTTCGTCATCCCTTTGAGTTAAGCAATTATTATCATTGGTCATGACTTGATGCATAATAATATTCTTGTTTCTTGCGCGTTTGTAAAGCTGCAGGTATTGCTGTGCTAAAATTTGGTCGCTGTTTCAGTAATCTTTCCAGAACTGCACATCCTTCATATTCCCCACTTTAATCGTTATTCTAGTATCAAACATACGTTTGATATCATTGAGGTCATCTATGAAGTAGTTTGCCAAATATATTGGCCATATCAGATCATATATGTCCATAGAACTTGTTGCTTTGTCTTTATCTTCCAAAGCCATTTCATGAGTAGTGCTTGATTGTGCAGTTTTAGATCTTTGGTGCCTAGACCTACGTTGGCTTTGGGAGTGCATGTTAACTTCCAGTTTGTGATATGTTTGCCTTTCTTATATTCCAGTTTGCGAATTGCATTGATTTCCTTGATAATCCAGTTGGGTAGCAAGAATGCTTGCATGAAGTATAGTGAGGCTGCTCATAGTACCGAATTGATAAGCGTAATTCTTCCCCCAGCGAAAGGAATTTTTTTGACCATCCTGCTAATTGTTTCCGTATTTTCTCTATATGCGGAAGGAAGATCTCTTTTGGTGGTCTTGCGACCGAAAGCGGTAATCCCAGATAGTTGATGGGGAAATCCTGCTTTCACATTTGAGAATGTGTTTGAGCGCCTCACATTCAGTAGGTATGTGCATGGGAGTGAAAGATGATTTTTCATGGTTAATTTTTAACCCTGACATCTTGCCAAAAATTGATATGGACAATTCAATTAGTTGTAAATTCTCCCTGCATGCCTCCGTGATGATTATCGTGTCATCAACATATTGTATTGCTTGTATTAGAAGTTTTGCATGCGGTGGGGCTAGCGTGTTTATGTACCGTATTAGGTATTGTAATGCATCTGCCGCTATGTTAAAAAGCAGAGGAGATAGAGGGTCCCCCTATCTGAGGCCCTGCTTGTGTAGTATGAATGGTTGTAGCTGTCCATTCAGTTTGATGGCTGAGGATGCAGAGACAAGGAGGTTGTGGATCCATTGGATCCATCTAGGAGGGAATCCTTTTTGAAACAAGATTATTTACAAAAAGCCCCAGTTGACTGTGTCAAATGCTTTCAAAAAGTCCACTTTATAAAGAACAGTGGGCGTTTTGCTTTTATATAGGAAATTTAGAAATTCTCTTGTTGCAAGAAAAGATTCTAGAATTTGCCTATTTTTTTATGAATATTGTCTATTTAATACTGACTAATTGAGGCATTTTGCCTTGTAGCTTTGTCGCCAAGATTTTGGAGAAGATTCTTGTGGGGCCGTCTATCACATGATAGGCTTGTAATCTTTGATGCCAGCTGCATCCTTTTTCTTAGGGATGAGTGAGATTTGTGCTTTCTTGAGTCTCCATAATTCAAGATTGTTGTTTTGATACTGAGCCATACTAGGTCTTCCTTTATTAGTTTCCAGAAATGCTGACATGACTCATTTGGGAAGCCATCTGGGCCAGATGCTTTTCCTTTAGCTAGGTCAAAAACTACTAATTTTAGTTTTGCTTTCGAGATGTCGGATGCTAATTTCTCCAACCCTTGAATTCGTGGGATAGAGTCTAGAAAAGCTTCTGAGGGATGGGATGACTCAGAGGATGTTCCCATTGCGACAGAGAAGTGTATTTGAATATCCTGTGTTATTTCATTATGTGAGTCTAGTGTGTTGTCTCCGACTCATAGTGAAGATATTACATTGTTTTGCCTGTTTGCTGAGGCAATTAGATAAAAAAAATTATGTTTTTATCCCCTTCTTTTAGCCATTTGCATCTGGAGCATTGTTCCCATTTCGTTTCCTCTGTATTTGGTACTTCGCTAATCTTTTGCCGTAGTGCAATATGGATTTTGAATTCATGGCGGTTTAGAGTGCGTCACTCTTCAACCTTGTCAATGTTGTCCAAGATGGCGTTGCATTGATTGCTTGCTCAATAAGCCTTTGAAACTTTTTGGTTGCCCATCCTTTTAGTGCGAGTCTAACCTTGTTTAGCGTAATTGTGAACATTTTTGCTAGGTTTGGAGAGATGCAGGCTGTGCCCCCATGCATTCTGAACCACGTCGTTTATTTCAGCATATTTCAGTCAAAAGAGTTCAAATTTAAATCTCTTCCAGTTAGGTCTGTTTTGTTTATGCAGAGTCAAGGTGGATAGGCACATGATCTGATGTGGTGGCAACACGTGTCTGTAGTAGGTAGTTGAGTGTCAACCATGCAGAGGCGGTTAAACACCTATCTAGCTTGCTGAAAGTTGGTATCGGGCATTTGCTTAACCAAGTAAAATCTCTCCTTTGTTGTTGCAATTCTTGGGGTTCTAAATTATTTAGTGTATTGTTAAATTGGAGAATAGATTCCAAAGTATGATTATGCCTGGTGGATTCATTGAGTGCTCTAATCATATTAAAGTCTCCTAGCAGTTTCCAAGGTAATGTGTTTAAGTTTCTGATATCTGAGAGTTCACTTAGGAAATCTTTTTTTTTTGGTATGTCAATTGTAGGACCATAGACGTTAGTTATCATGAATTCGAATTGTTGGTGCAATTTCAAAATACAAGTGACGAAGAATTCTCATATTGAGGAATATGTGCATTGGTAGTCATTTGACCATGTCGGATTCCTCCAGCTGCATTGACTGCTTTTTTGACAATAACATTATTTATATGGCGGAGACATATTGTAGTATGTAAGAATGTGGAAACTTCATTCCATTTTGTTTCTTGCAAACTTAATAAATTACAATTAAAATTCCTAATATAATTCTTCCCATTATTGTATTTTTCATCAGAACCAATTCCCCATACATTCCACGAAATAACTGAAAATCTACTTAAATTCATAACAAAACATGGGTGCTAGAAAATAATAAAGACAAAATAACAAAATAAATCTTCCCACTAAAAATGTCTAGTGGGCTAATTAATTCAAATGTTGGACCAAGACATTTATGGCCCAATTTTCCCCACCTACTCCGGAAGTCTCCAGAGCCTTCTCTTCTCCCTCGTTCGCATAGCCTTCGACCTTATCCTCTTATCCTTCCTCTTTCTCCTTCGCCGCCTCTTTCTCTTCTTTCACCTTCTCGTTCTGACCTACCTCCTCTTGCAATGATTCTCTAATACTCTCCTCCAGTGCCTGCATGGATTGCAGATCCACCTCGTCCTCTTCAAGCTGGCCTTCACCGGTCAGCTGTTGAACCCCAAAACCCTCCTCCTCCTCTTCTTCTTCTTCTTCTTCTTCTTCTTCTTCTTCTTCTTCCACTTCATCCTCCAACTCATCTCGAACTGGTACATCTGCCATGACTTGATCTGCAATCTCTCCTTTCTCGTGCGATTCATCTGTCAGATTCTCTCTATGACCGACAAGGCCTTCTTAGAGTTTCTGGATCTTTTTTGGGGTGATTTCCTCCAAAGTGGTTCCGCAGAAAGAGGCCACCTGTTCAGCGGCTTCTCATCAAGAGGCAGATTGAAAAGAGTCTCTAGATCGATACTTGAGAGAATTGCATTGCATGCAATTGGTGATAGTGCCTTGATTTTGCCTTTTAGCTCGAAAGTTCTTGGCTCCATCGATTGAGTAACAGACTGTTTTGCGGATTGTCTTGTGCTCCTTCGCAGTTCCCATTGTTTAGGAACTGTCTGACCTAGTAAAGGTCTGAGAGGCTGCAATAGTTGCTGAGAGGTTGAGGAAGCAGACAATTGGGAAAATGTAAAGTTCTGTTGAGTCAAAAGCTTTCTCTTCTTGCTGTTAGAAGAGATTTGAGATTGAGGTTGGGATTGGGATTGGGATTATGGTGCAGTGTGGGTGATGGGGATTGTTGTGCCTGAGTTTGGCTTAGGCAATGGTTGAAGTGTTGGGATTTCTTGAGCGTTCTTGACGCAGCGGCAGTGGATTCAAGATTCAAGACATTCAAGAATTCAAGAAAACCAAAAGAAACGGATCAATGAAATACGATTAAGTCAAAGAAAAATAAGAACTTAAAATTCATACCTATCGGATCGAGAATTGATCCGATCTCGAACTTGAAGCGGTAGAGTCTTTCTTCTCCTTTTGCACAAACTGCTAACGATTACCGATATCTATCACACACACCCGTTCGTTTAAAATCGCCTCTAATCGCTTCTCCAACCGAAACGACTCACAACCAATTCGATTCTCAATCAAATCGACTCTCCAAAACGACTTTCATAAATTGAACCGAATCAATAAGACACCACGAATCGTCCTCTATCGATATCCACACGGAATAACCCCTTTAAACGGATGAAGAAAGGATATGCTAGTCTCCGTTCTTCACGTTTTGAATCACAGAAAATTCCAAAGAGAAATTCAGAATTTTCTCTCTTTTCTCTTTCTCTCTCTTTTGTCTAACAAATGGAATGAAAATTATGAATGACATAGAATGAAATCTGAGTCCTTTTTGGGTATATATAGTCCACATTTTCAAAGAGGAGCCTTTGTACTTAGTTACTTTGTAATCATATGTGTAACACATCTTATCATATAAGACGTAGGATTATAAGTGGCAATAACTATATAACATTTTATATAACTTATCACATAAGTTACGATTTTCTGTGTACATTTCAACGGTTGTTCTTTGTGTATGACCCTATAGGTTTACTTAATATTGTCAATAATCACAACTGATTATAAATTATGAGCGGACTCTAGCAAGCCATCATGACTACCCAATTTCAGTAAATATCGATGATTCGATCCAAACCTATGTGTTGTCCTTATATTGTATCCCTTTGTTACACGATATCTATATCGACCATAAGGCATGGATTGTGTCAACCTTATGTAGTACGATAACGTTTCTTGATCCCGAATTTGATCGAACCATGAATGACATTAATAACTCCTTATTAATTTATTTGAGCACGGCCGTGTATTTTCTTCAATCAAACTCATCAAGAGGCCTTAAGATATATTTATGTTAATGAATTGATATCCGATATCCATGATCAGTAAAACATGATCATCATCCAACTAATATACTAGTATCTATATATATATGACTTGACATTTTTAAATATGTTTGTCTTACAAACATCTCATATATGATTAGGGATGTTTTAGAATTGTATTAATTTTGCTTTACGATTTTACTATCAGAATCACATATTCTGATGACGTAGAACGGACATACATATTCATGGTCAATTAATAATCTAACAACCTTTACGCACAATTATTATATGAAAAAATTTATGAGATAAAACATCTAATACAAAATATAATGTCTGATACATAATCTGTTTTTCGCACGGTAAAATAGTTTGGTCTAAGACATTATTATTTTCAAAGAGAAGTTAAAATGGCTTGCAGATGGCCATTTATGAGCTTTGATCTGTTGAAGCTCAAAAATCGCCTTGGTTTGTCTTCTATGGAAGAGCCCTATTGACATGTATATTTTAGAAATATATAATATCTAAATTACTTGATTATAGTCATAAAATATAGGATCTCTTCCAGCAGCAAGGAGTGTTGAGCATGAGGAACAATTTGTTCCTCGGTGGAGTTGGGATTATCTGGCGCCTGAAGGAGTTCTTAAATTTGGGCTTCCTTCTGAGGAATGGCAGATACCTGCTGAGTTCAGAATGTTGCATGCATCTGCAGGCCGTCGGCCGTCCTCTGATTCTTCAATCTTTACTCTTCAATTTTGTACCTTTTATTGTTGATTTATTTTATTATCTTACTCTTGTCATTTTTATCTTTTCATTTCCTCTTGTGAGGAAAATGGAATGCTTGAGTTGTTTAGCAACATTTATTTTATTCGAGTCTTGGTCTTTATCTTGATTCTTTTTCTTGGTCTACTATTGTTTGACTAATTCAACTTGATTTGTGCAAATTATTTATTATAATCATGATTCATGACATGTGATGTTATTTATGGTTTAAGTTTATAATTGATTCTTAATTATTTACATTTTTTGTATCGTATTGCAGCCAACTTTGACCTTGTAAGTTGTAATATATATTTTTTTTGTCTTGTATTCTTTATCTGATATGATCCAGATGCTGCGATATAGGTTTTTATGATATTATATACTGACAAAATATTTGATGGAATTGAATAAAATGCAAAATCCTTATTAAGTTTTGTGTCTATTTCATTCATTTTGCATTGAGTGGAAAAAAAGGAAACTGGATAACTTAAGAGGATAAATTGGGTCCAAAATGAAATTTAATAGTATTACTTTCATCCAAAGTTTCAAAATCTCGTTCAAACATCAAAATCAAAACGAGGTAAGATTATAAACAATTGAGAAAATATTCATACCGCCCGCTTAAACAACGTCTAAATAGCGTCATCATACATTTATAATTTTTTAGTTGTCTACTAATTGAACTAATTGAAAAATAATATCGATTGTATATTAATATATCTTTATATGTGCACATTCTACTTTTTTATTTATCATATATATTTTTATAATTTTGTTATACCTTTCTGAATTCGGGCGATACTGGACGCCAAATAAGCCAGCGGTCCGTATCAGGTATCTAAACAATTATATATATAATTATAATGTATAAAATAAAACCGTGTTGATCCTACATTTTTATTTATTTAATCTTTTGATAGAATGTAAATTTTTTGCAATTGATTCAATGAACCTGGTCAGTTCTCTAAAGCCATTTTATTTTGCACCATTATTTAGAGTAGCTTTACCCACTCTTTGAACTCTCCATTTTTATGGAGTTAATAGAATGATCTTTGCACTTTTTGACTAGTTAAATTACCAGATTTAAACTCTTAACTAACTCTTGTTTGTCAAGTTTGTAATAATATTTACCTTTTTTTTTTTTTGAAATTACTTTTTCATTAGTTTGTATAGTTATAGAAAAGATATGGTGGATTAGAATAATTATTAAATATGAGAACTTTCAATTTTGAATTTCATTTTCACTGATTTTTTCCCAGTGTAGTATATCATGCTTAGTTATTAAGAATTTGAAAGCGTCAAAAAGATTTACATGTCTTATGAATATGATTTACATTTCTATTTCATATTAAGTTAAATCGGTACGGTATTGTTACTTCGGTCGCTTTCACATTTTTTGCCAACTCTTTCGTCAATTTAACTTGAAAATGAATTGTGCATATATTAAGGATGGTTGATGTTTTATTAGGGAACGAATTTATTCAATTAGTTTATATTAGTCAAAGCAGAAATATAATGTATTGAGCGTATAAATGACGTTAGTGCTTGCGTCAATTCCCAACTAATCCACAATTTTAATGTCGACATTTTGTATTGTTTATTTAGATTCATAGTAATTTACTAAATTAGCCTCATCAGTCATTAGAAAGAGACAATCTTATGTCTTCAACTGGCTGAGCCTGGAATTCTGTATTTGTCAAAGAAATATAGTTTCGCTGAATCACTGACAAGTAATAATACATGGTGTTTTACACCACATCCATGCAGAAAATATTTCATTATATTTGATTGACATTTTCTAAGAAGCAACGAAGAAATTATGGTGGACCAATACAATGCTTAGTTAAAGAGTAAGCTTTCAATTGATTTAAAATTATCCTTAGAGATTTGTGTTAATTACGGAAGTGCCACTCACCGGTTGTAGGGAAGCACCTGGATGCTGCCTTTCTTTTTCACCAAAGATGCTGGAGATTTATTCTTATGAAACTTATCTGCTTTCACATGTACCGTGCGTAGAACTTTATTCCTAAGGCCCTCAAATATATTATTTCATTTTCTCGTTCATCTTTTCTTAATTTCATCACGTTTGCTTACTTCTTTGAATGCTTTTTAATATTTAATACTAGCTATCAACAAGTTCCATACTTATCGAATATATTCTGTTTGTATATTCTTGAGTGAACTTTGGATATCTACAAGTTTAATATTTATCAAATATATTTTGTTTGTATATTCTTGACTGAATTTTATTTTTTAGGCGTCTTGACTGAATTTTAGATTTCAATAAGTTTAATATTTATCAAATATGTTTTGTTTGTATATTCTTGACTCAATTTTTCTAATATATATGTTATGAAGTTTTAATCTTATTATTTTAAATGTTATGTGGATAAAATAAAAAATGTTTTGTGGAATCTAAACTATAATAATATAACTAAAAATAAAATCTACATAATTATAGTTGTATAGTAATCTTATTAATTATTATTACATATTTTAAAGTTTAAATACTATTAAAATTCAGTGAGTCTAAAATATTTATGAGACATAAATAATATTATACACATACATCATAGATTTTTTTCATTATTTTTTACCACAAAAAACAAAACTAATGATTTATGTATTTATTTATCTACTTAAATTCAACATACACTAATCAATAAAAAATACATTATGATCTATTGTTAAATTCATTAAACTTTTTCCAATTATTTTAGAGTAGTTTTTTCATTTTGTTAATTAGGAGTGATATTTGAACTCTTTTAAAAGATGTTATTTATAATTTTCAATTTATAGTATTTTTTTATTGTTTAATGAAAATTTTAAGTGGTTTTTTCGGCTACAATTCAAAAAAAAAAAAAAAAAAAAACTACTTTCTTTAGTGGGTTCAATTAGCAAAATACCCATCACATGTTTGACTAACCTTTACAGCCCTTCACACGGGCAGTAACTGACGCAGACAGATCCTGGTCTTTTGGTAAATATCCCGAACTCCCAGTGGCATTTCCCCACCTCTTCCCCTCTTAACATTCAACGCCCCTTCCAACTTTCTCTCCGTTTCTTTCCTTTCCTCTCCTTCCCCTCTCTCAGCAGCGCCGCCGCCGCCGCTGAGAAGACCCTCTTTACTACATAGAACGAGCTCCAACCTCAATCCGATTACCTGAATTGGAGCTCGCTAACTCAACAACCGGTCTCTTTTACCTCCTTCAATTCCCCTTTCCTTCTTCCGATCGATCCGTCGTTGCTTCTCACGCAATGGAACTCAATCTCTGAGCGTATCCATTATTCACTCTTCATTTCACCTCCATTTTATCCTATTCTTCCTCATGGCGATTCGCATGACTGTTTCCTTCTCCGGATATGTGGCTCAGACCATCGTCAACCGCTGCGCCGCCTCCGCTGCTGCAAGCGGTGGCGGCGCGGCGTCGTCCGGGGGATGTCGGTTCTTCCACGACGCCACCCGCCCGTTCTCCCTCCTCTTCCATCGGTCTGATATCGATCTGTCAGATTCAGAGAAGAAGAATCGCACCTGCAGTTTCTCATCCTTGGTGACGAATTGCGCGAATTCTACCAGATCGCCGACTCTGACCGCTCAATTGCTGTCTGCCGTGGTGTCGTCGGGATCTGGGGGTGCTAGGGCGGGAGCAATTCCGACCACGGCACTCGGTGTTTCTTCTTCTGTGAGCTCTGGTTTCAATCCTTCTTCTCTCCTCCCTTTTCTAGCTAGCAAGTGGTTCCCCTGTGGCGAGTACCTCCCCAGTTCTATCAGAACCAGTCCCATAGACAAAGGCGGTACTGGTACCGGTACCAGCACCTCTCGTACAGCCAGTACCAACTCTCCTAATCCTAACCCTAAATCCTCTAACCCTAACTCTGCGGCCCCTCCTGTAGCCGGCGCAAAAGAAAGCTCCATCTCAAAATCAACCTCATCTCTTCGAAAGCAATCTCTTCTTTCTTCCACTACCACCAACAACCCAAAACCAATGGCTGGTGGTAAAACAAAGGTAGGAGGATTTATTGGGGACAAAAACGGGGGATGGTTAGCGAGCTGGTCTGACGACGCGAAGACGGTTTTTGCGGCGGTTACGGTTCCGTTGCTATCGGGATCGTCGCTGGCCGAACCGAGATCGATTCCTTCTCGGTCCATGTTTCCCACATTTGATGTTGGTGACAGGATTCTGGCTGAGAAGGTAAGAACAATATTTTTTCTGTAAGAATTTTTCAGTTTTTTCTTTAATTAATTAATTTTTTTAGTTTTGTAATGTGATCGATTTTTTTGTTGTTGTTTTAGGTTTCATATTTCTTCAGAGAGCCTGATGTAATGGATATTGTGATCTTTCGAGCTCCAGCTGTTCTTCAGGTATGAATTTATTTAGTAGTTTTATTAAATTTGTTTTTTTTTCAGTATCTATTTAGATGTTAAAATTATGCTAAAATGTGTTGTATTAATTTTGCAGGGAATGGGATACAGCTCTAGTGATGTGTTCATCAAAAGAGTCGTGGCCAAGGCTGGTGATATTGTCGAGGTAAAATAAATAAATAAATAAATATTATTGTTATTATTTATTGTAGAATTAATTTATTTTTATATGCTTGTGCTAATTATTATTTTTATTATTTATATAATTTAGGTGAGAGATGGTAAATTATATGTGAACGGTGTAGAGCAAGAAGAAGAATTTGTGCTCGAGCCTCTCAATTACAAGATGGACCCTCTGGTAATTTATTAATTGATTAATTAATCCCAATATTCCATTTTATTAATATTATTCAATTTTAAATTATTAATATCTAATTAAATATTAAAAAATGAATATGCAGCTGGTGCCAAAAGGCTTTGTATTTGTGCTTGGCGATAATAGAAACAACAGCTTTGATTCTCACAACTGGTATGTTAATCATATTACAATATCATTCCTTTTTATCTTTATTTATTTATTTTATTTTATTTTACGAACTTGCAATTCTGACCCTGGGTTTTTGGAAAATTGCAGGGGACCCCTTCCAGTGAAGAATATAATTGGGAGATCGGTACTAAGATACTGGCCGCCTTCTAAAATATCTGATACGATATATTATGATCCTAATATCGTATTCTCTTGATATTATTATAATAATAAGGCTCTTGTAGGCTCCATTTTCTGACAAAAAAATGATCTATTTTCTCTGTTTATTTATTTTCTTTGTTTATTTATTTTTGCTCCTATTTTGTCCAATGAAGGCCTTATGTTAAGCTGGTTGCCTCGTGGATCAATTTTACCAGTGCTTCGATTCGAGCACTTGGTGCCTTTTTAAATTTGGGATTTATATGCTTTTGTTTATAGTTACCATTATGTTAGTATAATTTTTGCAACTGAGAAAAGAACAAAAAAAAAAGAAAAAAGAAAAGAAAATTTTGATTGTAATTTTGTTTTGTTAATTTGTTAACTTGTTAATATGTTAGATTGGAATGAAGCACTTGATTGTACAATTTCTCTGGCATTTATATGTTTGAACCCTATGCTCAAATTCTACATGTGAAAAATCAAATTTCTCAATGAAAACCAAACAAGCATATATTTATTGTAACTTTTATATATAACGTTATCATTTTATGCGTATTGTACATTTTCATGCTTAATCAAAATGTTCTGTTAGAAAAACTTGCTACTATAAATGGTATGAAATGAGAAATTACAAATATGATGTGGACCTCCTTCCACCAATCAGCAACCAGCAAATTTGGACCTCCATTTCTCTTGGCCTCCATTTCAATTCTCTCTCTCTCTCTCTCAAAAGCAAGATAAATAAAATCTCCTCTCAAGTCTCAACCATCCATTCTCTCTCTAACCTTATCTCTATCATTACTCCCTTAAATCTCTCCACCCAAAAACTCCTCATATTCATACTCTCTCTCTATCACCACACTTCTCCAAAACCAACATAAGGTAAGAAATCAACAACCTATCATAAATCTCATACACATATATACACATATATACAATCATACATTACAATATTTTCTAATTTCTTTCCTCATTTTATAGATTATTGAAAGAGAAATGACTTCGGTTTCATCAATCGGATTGTCAAGCATCAGCCTGAGGGCTGCACCGGTTCAAGCATTGCCTTATGTAGGAATCAGAAAGCTTTCCCCGTCGGATCACAAAGCATACGGCTCGTTCAAGCAGGTGCACAATTCTCTCAAATTCGGAAGAAGCTCTGGTGGTAGCGGCGCCCTCTCTGTCAGACGCAGTGTCGCAGGTCAAATATTTTCTATTTCTGGTTGATTTGACTTGTCGAAGTATACTATAAATGACATATTGACACTAAAAATGATAATTAGTAATACACAAACATAATTTTCTATGTATATTATTAAAGATATCTTTTGTTTTATATCATGACTTGTATATTAGAAGAATATGCACGCAACATAGATTCAGAGATACAGAAAAATAGTTGATTAGAATTGTGTATTATTGAGAATACTCCGATTTTGGAAAGATAATAAATGTTATAAAAAAGCATATATACTGAGGCAAAAGTGGTATATTGTAATGCAGGTGAAATAGCTCAAATAGCGCTGACAATGAATGGATTGGTGCTGGTTGGAGTTGCAGTTGGATTCGTGCTTCTCCGAATTGAGGCCAGTTTGGAAGAATCAGAGTAAAGGGAGAGTAAACTAATATATGGATAAATATGGCAAATTGATATATGCATTTGTTTTCAAGTATAAATATTTCTTGTATGAAAGTCTATATCGGTTGAAATACTTTTGACAACAAATTTTATGTTCAAATTCTGAAAAAGAGATCTTGTCTCATGTTTTGAATTGAATACATGTTTATTTCTGGCATGAATGTTGTTCCTCTTTTAATTTGAATACATGTTTGTATATTAACCGAATATAAAGTTAGAATCTTGTTTCTTCTGAATCAATACATTTTTCCCCAAAATCATATTGTGAAATGTATACTGACATCTTACAAAGTATATATATATATATATATATATATATATATATATATATATATATATATATATATATATATATATCATTTAAACTGTCATATTTGAAAAATACAGAAAACATATTTCTTCTTGAAATTGATTGATGCATTATAATATTCAGAAGCACGGAGAAAAAAGAAATCAATCTAAACTTACACCAGCCAACAATAAAACATCACAAGACAGAACAAAAAAAAGGCTAAAGAAATAAGTTTACTGAGACTTAAAACAAATGCAAAATTCATCTATCCGAAAACACAGAGCTCTCCCTCTAGTTCTAGCATAAATGTGAAAATTAATAAATTAAAAAAAGTCGTTTTTAATTAATATTTTTTTGAAAGCTCAAAGAGGTCTCTGACAAGCAGAGAATAATTGCCAGCTCAGAAACGCCATCACAAGAGATGAAAATATTTCAAATCCCACAACCTCACGATTTTGCCATTCTAATGCTCTCCTCAAATAACTACAATTCAATATAAAAATAATATTTAATATTTTCCTTCAGAATAAATTTACATATAATTATTTTAACAGTTTTTGAGGGTTTGAATCCAAATTTGATGCGAGAAAACTTGATTCGTGCAAATTAAACCTCAATCCAATACAATTTTGCATCAATTACGCAAAATAAAACTAATAATCAGGAAATAAAACGAATAAAATAAAAATAAAAAATAAACAAAAAACCTGGTAATAGAAGGCATAGTGGCAAGAAGAATAGCGCAGGAATAAATAATCGGAATAAGCGTCTTAGGTTTATTCTTCCTAAGCCACATCAGCGAACCGAGCGCAGCCAAAGACAACGTCATTACCTAATTCAATCATAAACAACATTAATAAATACTCAAACATATAAGACGACAATGAGTAAGTTTTGAGGGGCTAAATCAGAAAATTACGAGATTTGCATTTGCTTCGAGTCCTTGAAATATAAACTCCCATGTGAATTCCAGTCCTCTTGCACCGATCCAAAGGGGTGCTAGTCTGTGCAGTACTGAATCCGCAAATGCCCATCCTAAATAAATAAAAAATAATAAATAAATAATAAAAATAAATAAATAAGTTAACAATAAATAAATAAATAAAATAAGTAAATAATTAAACAAATAATAAAATACAATAAAAATAATAAAATACAATAAAAATAAAAATAAAAAATAATATAAAACAAAAATAAATAATAAATAATAAGAAAAGATATATAATTAAAGGAACTAAATTAATTCTGACAACAATAATAAATAAATAAAAGAAAATAATTTCAAAACTAAAATAAAAAATATAAAAAATAATTTCAAAATTGTTTGGTTTCCAGACATGACCTGGAACCATTTCATTAAAAAAATAATAATAAAAAAAATAAAAAATAGGTATATAATTAAAGGAATTAAATTAATTAATTAATAGATTAGGACTGACCAAGACCAACAGCTTGGAATTTGTGATTTTGAGAGATATTTCGGTGAGTCAATTGAGTCAACGCGAAATAAAGCCCAGCTACATCTATGAACCCAATGAAAACTTTCATCAATTCCTGTAAAATAAAATAAACAAATTTGAGGGACCAATAAGTAAAATTCAAAGGATGATAAAAGAAACTTAAGATTTGTTTAAGGACCTGGTAAGGGTCGAAACCTTCATTTTCAGGGACTTTGAGCAGTGTGGCGAGGCAAACTAGCTGTGTAATGTTAAAACGGTATATTAGTGGAAATAATAGTTTAATTTTTTATTTTTAGTTTTAATTGGTATTTAGTGTTAATAATACCTTGATTAGGGCGGTACCAAGATAAACGACGGCTGCTTTTACACAAGTTCCAAGCGTGTCATATTCAGATCTATAAAGGAAAAAACTCAAAATATAAAATAACTATTGTTTATTGAGTTGAATAAATAGAGCAGAAATAAAATTTAATTTCGGAATCAAAATGTATCTGAGTTGTGAAACAACTATTCCAATTCAGTTTATTTACCAGTTAGACATATTTTCATATTTTTTTTTCTTTTGGATATTTTTTGTGGTTTATTGGTACTTAATTGGACAAAACGAGGCTTAATGACAAAGGATTTCGCTCAAAAGCATTATTTTACAGCTAATGCGAACCTCTATAATCAGATCGACTGAAATTAAGATAAAAATCAGCTCAACTACAAACAAATATACAGATCAATCGCAACTCAACCAATTCCGATCCTAATAACCCAATTACGTGCTCAATGTAACGAATTCAATCGAATAAAAGACAAATCGATCCGATCTAAACACCAAAAGCAAATCTGATTCCGATTGAAACAACGTCAATCTCTTCTTACAAGGGGGTGGCGGAGTAGTAAACGGCGTGAGGGCCGAAGGTGAGAATCGCACAATTCACGAAATGAAACAGCGTCATCTCTTTCTTCTTCTTCTTCTTTGTTCGTGATTCAGTTCAGGGCTCAATCCTTTTCTAAATCGATTTCTTTCGGCCCTTGTTCTTCGTCAGTATGAGGTGTAGACTTATATTTACTTTTGCAAAAATTACCTCGTATATCTTGTAAATTTTGTAAATGACCTTACAAAAATGGGCTGGGACTTGACATTATTTAATAGGCCTGTTTTACTCTAATGTATAAGCCGAGGCCCAGTTTTTTTCCTCTATGCTATTTTGATGCAAATTATTTATGTTAATTTAGCGTCTGTTATGCTATTTAATATTTCTGTTCATACATATATTTTTGTATATATTTATTTATATATATTTGTTATATATTAGGCTAATACTCGCGATTCACTGCGAAGATTTTAATTTTATCATTTATTTCAATCTATAATGTATAAATTGTAATTATGAATTATTTTTTTAGAAAATTTGGAGAGGATTGAATCCCTCTTCCAAATGTGAAGCTCTGTTTCTATTTCTATTAGAGAGTAAAATTACAAAGTTTTAGTTACAGCTCACTAATCTAATATGTCTTAAAAAATAAAAGTAAAACTAATCTATTTTAAATTGTAATAAGCTGGCCTAAACACTTGGGCCAAAATAAACTGTGAAAATGATTCCCTAAAATCTTGGCCCAGAGTAATTCCAGGCGGAGAACACAAAGTATAAAATAGCTAAGTGCCAAACCCCGCCTCCTCTCTTCTCGACTATATTATTCTTGATATTCAAAATAATTCCAAATTATAATATATTTTGTGAGATTGGTGTATAAGATCAGTTAAAATCAAGCTCAAGCGTAAATGACTTAAGTTGTGTCAAATGACAAAGAAGACGTGTTCAAGTTTGACGCAAAATTCCTTTTATCTGTACACGATTTCTTCACCATTTCAGAGATATATGCTATATTATATATTTTTTAAGGAGTAGAAATAATATATTGCCATGAAATATTTATTTTATACTTTAGAGAGAAAACACAGCCTAACTTTTGTGTATTCCATTCATAACGGAAGGGTTCCGTTCTGAACGAAGACTCAGCTTTCTTAGTCTTTTCTGCGTTGCTCACTGGTTGAAATTTGACCCTTCTGTTCTGAACGGAAGATTAGATTTCTAGCCATTTGAAAAAATTAAACCTTTATTACTTTTCATTTTCTGCCTTCCGTTCTGAATGGAAGGTACTAGAAATTCCTTTTCTGTTTGGCTGATCTTTCCCCTTTAAAAAGGGGAAAATCCCAATTCATTTTTTAATCAATTTTTCAGTATTGTAAAGGCAAAAAGCTTTCTTTAGTGTTCAATAGAAATTACTCTAAACTTCTTGTGAGATTAGCGAGTTATAAGTGAGTGTTTTTGTTCTTGTTGGTTGAGATTGAAAGATATCATGTTGTAAGTTGTTGTTCCACCGAATCATCACGAGTTTTGTAAGGCGAACAGTGGATCGAAGTTTTGTAACAAACACTAGTTTGGATTAGTGGAATTGGTGCCGAGAGGTAAGCCCCGGAGAGTAGGTCCTCGTGAACGTGGTAAAATCCGCTAGCGAGCTTTCAGTTATTCTCTTTAATTTATTATTTAATTTTAATTGCTTTAAGTTAATTAGAATTACTACAACCATTAACTAAAAGGTAATTTAAACCATTGTAATTAGTAAAGTACTTCCACATCCACTTGGTAAACAAGATGTATTGAACAGCTCTAGATTCAGGACACTCATTCCACCCATATTTTTAGGTCTTATTACTATTTCCCAAGTAACTAGAGGCACTCCACTTTCACGCACAACAAATGTCTCCTAATTGCATCCATTTTCTTAATTACCCAGTTTAGTACCTTAAAAATTGAAAAATAGTACGTTGGTAAGGATGACAGCACATAATTTATCAAAATAAATCTACCTCCTCTACTTAGAAGGGAACTTTTCCATCCCTCAAGTTTTTTTCTCAAATTTTTCTAACAGTACATTATAATCTTCTCTTGTAGGTTGTTTGTAATTAAGTGGAAAGGCTAGGTACCTAAAGGGGAGATCATCACAGGGGCACCCCAATTCAGGTTCAATCTCCTACACCCCCACATCAATTGATGGTACAATCACAAATTCAGATTTTTCATAATTAATTTGTAAACCAGAACTCAATCCAAATGTATTTAGAATGAATTTTAGCCGTATCACTTGTATTATGTCTGGTTTAATGAAAAATAATGAGTCATCAGCATACAATAGCACTGTAGTAATCCCTTGTAACGGTCTTTCTATGAAATTTTGTGAACTTAAAGCCTCTATAGTTCTGGCTAGAGCATCAATTGCTATAATGAAGAGTGTGGGGATAAAGGGCTATCTTGTCTCATACCTCTTTTTAGGTGTACACTTTTTCCAGAAATACCATTCATTATAATTTTTGCTGCTCCACTTCAAATGTAATGTTTCATCCACTAAATACATTTACCATCAAATCATCTTGCCTCTAGAACCTTAATAATAAAAGTCCATGAAATGATGTCGAAGACCTTTTGTATATCAGCCTTGAAAAAGAGTAGTGATTTTTTATAATTATTTCCAGCATATAGAGCCTCTCTTGTATGAACAAAGCAATCAGTTATCTCCCTCCCTTCTAAAAATCCTAATTGATTAGGGAGAATTAACCCATTCATTACCTTCTTCAACCTATTAGCTAAAGTTTTAGAAATCAGCTTCTGAACACTGCTTACCAAACTAATTGGCCTGAAATTCTTGGCATTGGCTACCCCGTCCTTTTTAGGTATGAGAGTGATATGTGAGATAGCGAAATTGCCTAAGCCAAGTGTGATATCATAATTGTTGATTATGGAATGAAGCTCGTGTCTCATGATGGGCTAGAATTTTTTATAAAATTTCCCATCATCTCTGACCTGGGAATTTATTTGGTTTCCATCCCTTAACCACATCATCTAGTTCCTCAATTGTAATTATGAAAATTCAAAAATAAAAGTTTAAAATGACCTCAGTTTATATTTGCATTAAGATTTTTATGATTAAAATGTCATTCCTTTTTTATTCTCTTTGATTTTCTTATACTATTAATATTGACATATTGTATTAGAAAAAAAAATCAAGAATTAATCAGGCTTACATGAATGGGAGCAAAAAAAACAAAAAATGAAAGATAATTTATTTCGAAGATTTTAGTTGAAACTACATAAGATACAAATAAAATTATAGATATTACCTTTAAAAAATATAAAAAATAATGACTATATTTAACATGATGTTTAAAAAGTATGTATACTCTATATAGAAAAATGTAACATTACTAATTTTCTTCAAAAATTGTCACCATTATTTTTATTTTTTTTAGTTGTTAAAATGATATGAATTATGTATAAATTGATAACATGTGTTATTTTGAAACCCATAATATACTAAAATGCAATATAGTTCTAAATATTACGAATTTTTTTGATATGATAATTCTCACGTAATTAGAGATATAATATGAGATATATAATCTAATTAATCATGCGATACTGTGTTAGTAATTTACATGAAAAGCTAAGATTTGAGAATTTTTTTTGGTCCGAAGGCCATGAGAAAATTGATGATAGACATCTTGAGAATGACTAAAGAGAGTTAAAAAATAAGATAAGACTTAATGAATGTCATTTTTTACTTGCTCTCTTATATAATCTATATTTACATATTTTAGCAAGATTTGTTTTTAATTTGAACCATTACAATATGTAATTTATTATTGTTGAAAGAAGAAAAAAAAATATTTATCTTTTAATGAGTGAAATATTCATATTTTATTTGTATTAATATTTGAACATAAATTTGGATCATGGTTCATTGAAATCATCTGAATAAAATGTGTTAGCCATAAACAAATTCAAAGATTCTCACTAAATCGAGAATGAGTACAAAACAATAATTCATCCAATTATATGATTATGTTTTAATAACCACACACATATTGACATAAAATATCAACAAATTTCAAAAAAATAAAAGGTTAAGATTTGATAAAAAAAAAATTGATCGAACGTACAAGATAAAAGTGATGACCTGGCTCAATGAGAGAGCTAAAAAAAAGATGAAAAATAAGTAGTTGGGGTACGTTAATTACTTTGTTATGTTATAAGTATATGCACTTCTTTATTATACATATTTTATTATTTTATTGCATGTGCAATACAAATTATCTATACATTATATTATTTTTTTATGGAATAGAGATGGATCTTTGTATTGCTTTTTTTATTTTTGATGCTAACAGAACTCGAATCGAGAACTTTTGATTATGTGCTATGGGCCAATTGGTAAGCTCTCTCTCTTCTCTCTCTCTCTCTCTCTCTCTCTCTCTCTCTCTCTATATATATATATATATATATATATATATATATGTATGTATATGTATGTATATGTATGTATGTATGTATGTATGTATATGTATGTATGTATATATATATATATATATATATATATATATATATATATATATATATATATATATATATATATATATATATATATATATATATATACCTATGTATGTATGTATGTATGTATCTATGTATGTATGTATGTATGTATGTATGTATGTATGTATGTATATATGTAAATATGTATGTAGGTACATACATACATACATACATACATACATACATATATATATATATACATACATACATACATACATACATATACATAAATACATACATACATACATACATAAATACATACATACATATATATACATACATATATATATATACATACATATATATACATACATATATATATATATATACATACATATATACATATAAATATATACATATACATATATACATATATATATATATATATACATATATATATGATAAGTCATTAATTATACACATTTTATACCCTATACATATATGATATTGCACCATTATATGTGTTAATATTCTATTTATAAGGATAATAATCACAACTTGAATGTTGATACTGCTAATGATATATTTATGTGATTTCATGCCGCATTGAGGCATCTTTTCAAGAAGAAAGAATCCAAGCCGAGACTACTTCGTTGGATATTGTTGCTCCAGGAGTTCGACTTGGAGATTAGAGATAAACGAGGATCAGAGAATCTAGTTGCCGATCACCTTAGCCGCCTTCCTACGAGAATTGAGGAGGGTACCCCAATATCAGAGTTCTTCCCTGAGGAATATCTCTATGCCGTGCAAAGCTATACACCATGGTATGCTGATATAGTAAATTACCTGGTGGCTAAAGACCTACCAGAGGATCTTACACGTGCACAGGCTGATCGAATCCGATATGATTCCCGATTTTATATTTGGGATGAGCCTTACCTCTTTCGGATTTGCGCGGATCAAATTATTCGAAGATGTATACCCGATAATGAGGTCAGATCCGTGCTTGAGTTTTGTCACTCTCTGGAGTGTGGAGGACACTTTGGCGCCAAGCGGACGGCTCATAAGGTCCTTGAGTGTGGCTTCTTCTGGCCCACTCTACATAAGGATGCTTACTTCTTCGTGAAGTCATGTGAGAGATGCCAGAGAACGGGAGGAATAACCAAAAGAGACGAGATGCCGATGAAGTATATTCTTGCATGTGAGGTCTTTGAAGTGTGGGGTATCGACTTTATGGGACCTTTCCCTCCCTCATACGGTTTTGAGTATATCCTCCTGGCAGTCGATTATGTCTCCAAGTGGGTTGAGGCCAAGGCCACAAAACGGGCAGATGCAAAAACGGTTGTGGATTTTGTGAAGGACCAGATCTTTAGTAGGTTTGGGGTCCCGAGAGTCATCATCAGTGATAGAGGAACCCATTTCTGCAACCGGAGTTTCGAGGCATTAATGAAGCAATACCATGTGACACATAAAACCTCGACAGCTTACCACCCTCAAACCAATGGCCAAGCAGAGCTTTCGAATAGGGAGATCAAAGGCGTTTTGGAGAAAGTGGTGAACCCCACCAGGAAAGACTGGAGTCTTCGGTTGAATGACGCACTCTGGGCTTACAGGACTGCGTTCAAGTCCCCTGTAGGCATGTCCCCTTATCGGCTAGTCTATGGAAAGGCTTGCCATCTTCCGGTTGAACTCGAGCACAGAGCCTATTGGGCCATCAAGAAGTGCCATCTAGACTACCCAAATGATGCACTCAACCGGAAGCTACAAATCCAGGAGTTAGAGGAGATCCGAAATGACGCGTATGAGAACTCCCGAATCTTCAAGGAGAAGACCAAGATGTATCACGACAAGAAGCTTGCCCACAAGGATTTCAAAGTGGGTGACAAGGTGTTGCTGTTTAACTCTAGACTCAAATTACACCCGGGCAAGCTACAAAGTAGGTGGATAGGGCCCTTTCTTGTGACCAAAGTGTTCGATTATGGTGCAGCAGAAATTCAGGGTCTTGATTCAGGGAAGGTCTTCAAGGTCAACGGGCACCGGCTGAAGCGGTTTCATGAGAGTTTCGATGCGAGTTGGATTGACATTCACGAGCTTGGAGAGCCAGCATCCACTGCTTGAGGAGATGGAAACGTCGGGCCAACGACGTTAAAGAGAGGCGCTACTGGGAGGCAACCCTGCGAATAAAGGTTGTGTTTTTCCTTGTTTATTTTCTTTTTCTTGCATTGCATCACTACTTTGTGCTTAGCTTTACTCAGGGACGAGTAAAAGTTTCAGTGTGGGGTGGAGTCTTTATTGCATGTTAGGTAAAAAAAAAAAAAAAAAAAAAAAAAATAATAATAAAAACCCATTTTTAAGCCTCAAATAAAAATGCCCAATTAAAAATCAAATGGAATGAGAGAGAACTGTAACTTGTATTGAATAATGTGGTGGAACTTGTTTAGACTCAAAAGGATCATATAGACCAGTTCAAGAAGAATTGAGGTCGTTGGTTTAGGGATCGTTTGTCACTGGTGAACTCGATTTGTTGTTTGAGTGCCAATAATTTAGAGATTTGCGCGAGAAATCATGTGAGGACTTACCATTGGACCGTGACCCGGAACTCAAGTTGTTTATAGTATAATATCCATAATAACCCACTATATCATCTCGTATATATATAAATAATATCCAAGTCTATTAGCTTCTAAAGTCACTTTGTTGCTTGGTTTTGGAGAAGGAGGGTTAGGCATTATATAAGAAGATAGGGGACGGGAAGTAGAGGTTAGTGTCAGAAGTTGAGGGCTTATGTGTAGTAGATGAGCTTTGTGCACCGAGTGTATTCGTGAGGAGATGCATCTTAGAGACAAATTTATGAGGGTAGATTCTCGGGTAAACTCTATTTTTGACACAAAGGCAAGTTAGACCCCTATAATCCTAATAGATTTGAGATAAATAAATAAATAAATAAATAAAAAAAAAAAACAAAAAAGATTGCATGACTCAAACTTGCTCCCCTTGTACATGGCCTAAACCTTAGTTTACCCGATTTGTGAGAAAGAGTGGATCCCAGTCATACATCTCAGGCCAGCAGCTAGGTTGACACATTTTGGGCCAGATGACTGAAGGTGCTAGGAGGTATGCACATTAGGAGGTTCATTATTCCAAGAAGATAGAGGTATAGGCGATATCTTTTCGGAGAGTAGAGGCATGAGTTTAGAAAACCAAGTGACAATTTGACCGAAAGTGGCGAAGTAGACAAGCAAACTAATTACGTAGTATATATATATGTATTATCCACCATATTCCATCATATTCCACCAAACATAACTTGAGAATTCCCCTCACGACTAAGGTAGGAAATCACGATTCATTTGAGAGCTGAGAGTTATTATGAGAGACACTCCACATATTCCATATTCATATTCCACTATACAAAAAGAGAGTGAGTGCGAGTTTCACCAAAGTGCATGGAATCTTACACAAGGGACCAAAGATCATTATTGGCTGGTATATAAGTGAAGAGCGAGTCAAAAACATCGGACCCATCTTACCAATACAAGTTACAATGTTTGCTCGAGGACGATCAAATGTTTAAGTGTGGGGTGATTTGATAAGTCATTAATTATACACATTTTATACCCTATACATATATGATATTGCACCATTATATGTGTTAATATTCTATTTATAAGGATAATAATCACAACTTGAATGTTGATACTGCTAATGATATATTTATGTGATTTCAGGTGTAATTTAGATGGAGCATAACTTGGAGAAAAGATGTTGGAGCACAAGATGGAAATAATAATCAAGACTCGGGCCTGCCGACACAGCCTTAGTATTTCGGCCATAACTCACAACTTGGGGCCTTCTCTATATGCATACTATATACCGTTGGAAAGAAGAGAACAAAGCCCACAATTCATTCTATATCACCAGAGCCCAATTCAGAAGTCCAAATGGCCCAAATTGACCATCTTCTGGACAGATCTTTCATGCACTTAGCATGCACTCTTCATGCCTTTGCCATGCTTCCTTCACACTCTTTGCATGGATCTTCATTCATCCCTCATGATCACCTTTTGAGAGGGTTATATAACCAGGTGCAAGGCATCCATTCTAATCACTTTTGAACTTCATCATTCTCTCTCTTGGAGTTGGGCAAGTCAAGCAAGCTTCACTCTTCCATCCACGCTTCATTAATGGGTTCTATCATTATTTTATTTTCTTTATTTTCCATGTATTTCGAGTAAGCCCTTCGAGGCATAGTTAGTGTTTATGTTTTTGTGTTGTAACTTTTGAGACCATTAATAATGAATTTCATTTGAACGGTTATATTCTGTTTTTATTTACTTATTATCTTTCATGCTCAATGAATTATTTTAAGTTTATTTCGGTCAATTCTATGTTCAATAGTAATTAACAAGGGCCACAAAATTCCTTTGGTTGCTTTGCTCAATAGCATCCATTAGAATTTGAATAATAGCCAAGTGCAAATAACTCACAACGATCTGAACAGTTCTAAACAAGCTCATTGTTTAGGAGGTTTTGATTTGTTTAAATAACCAATGATTTCTATTGAATTGGTTATGATATTCAAATAGGTTAGTGTTTTTATTTACGAGCTCATCTAAACTAAAACCCTATCTTTTCGTTTGAGTTATTTATCGGTTAGAGCTCATCTTACTGCACTTAAGAGATTGATTCCAAATTCATTATTATAATCAAGGATAAAGTTACACACAAATTCACTACACGAAACTATGCCTCATTCCACAAAACCACCACATCTCTTAATCTTTACTTTAAGTTTTCTCTTTACTTGTTACTTTCATTTTGTTGCAATCAACCAATCAACAACCCCCCCAATTGTGTGTCTTGTTTTAGGTCTTGTGTTTGGCTTTATTTATGGTCTTGGTTTCTCTTTATTTTAGTTTCTATTTTTATTGAGCCCATTTTCATTAGAGAAGTAATCTTTTCACCTAGTTTAGTCTAAATAGCTCTCTGTGGTTCGACCCCTACTTCCACTGTCTACTTTATTGTAGTTAAGTCTAGGGTTATAAATTTCTTTTGGTAAGTGTAAAACGACTGCAAAAATACCTCTTATCAAAATGGCGCCGTTGCCGGGGAGCTAGCAACGCGACTAGTCTAGGTCAATATTCACACTTCTCTTGTGTAGTACGGTAGTCTGCATTTGTGTCAGAGTAAACCAAACTCGTTTTACTGTTTGTTAGTCATACATTTTTTTTAACTTTTTGTCAGAATATCACCTTCCTTACCTTTGTTATCCTTTTCACTTTTTGTCAGAGTCAGCCATACTATTTATTTTCACTTTGAGTCTGCATTACTTGCATTCACTAATTCTCTCTCTTACACTTGATTCCAGTTCATGAAAGCTACTCGTAGTTCTAATCTTCCACTTGCACCACTAGATCCGGAGATTGAGAGAACACACCTGGAGCGAAGAAGAGCAATTCCAGTAACACCGAAAGCAGCCGAAGAAACTGAAAAGGTGGAGAACTCGGACGGCGGAAGCGATCCTCCCACTCCACCAGCTTCTCCTCACGCTACAACAGGTAACACTACAGCCATGGCTAATTTTGAGGATAGGACACTTAGGGACCTGTCTACCTTTGATTTTGCTACCAACCAGTATGGTATTGTACTACCACCGGTCCCGAATTTCAAGATCCATACGGGTCTTCTCCAATTGTTACCAACCTTCAATGGGAGTGCCGGAGAGGACCCGCACTCTCACATGCGTGAATTCAACCATATCACCGCAACAATGATGCCGGCGGAGATTGAAGATGAAGGTCCTTACAAGCTGCGACTGTTTTCATACAGTCTTCGAGGACCAGCAAAGGACTGGTACTACCATCTAGCACCTTTTCCAACAACTTGGGTAGAACTTCAAAAGTTGTTTCTAGACAAGTATTTTCCTGTCTCTCTTACCGCTTCTATTAGGAAGCAGATTTGTAGTATTCAACAAGAAGTAGGGGAAACCCTCTACGAGTACTATGATCGCTTCCAGAAGTTGTGTGCAAAATGTCCCAACCATCAAGTCCCAGAGAATCTCCTGATTCAACACTTGTATGATGGGATGCTTCAAGAGACTAGGGATAATGTAGATTCTGCTAGTGGGGGTGCTTTCATAGATAAAACCGTTAGGCAAGCACGTACCTTGATAGAAACCATGGCCAAAAATGCCCAATCTAGTAGAACCAGATCTAGAATTAGGGGAGTTAATGAGATTAGAGACTGTGATTTGGAGAAGCGAGTGAATGGTATGGACGCCAAATTAGATAGCCTGGCTAATATGATGGCGTCATTCATGGGAACCAAGATGGAAGTGAAGGCATGTGGTGTCTGCACTCAGACGGGACACACGACTGATGCATGCCCAACACTCCATGATGAGGAGAAGGTCACGACCACTGCTTGTGGCATCTTTAAACTAAACCAACAAGGAAATTCAAATGGGGCCCACAACCGAAACTATGATCCCTACTCTAAAACATACAATCCTGGATGGCGTGACCACCCAAACTTTAGATGGCGTGACCCAGGAAACCAGCAACAACCTCCTCAAAACCATAATCAAAACTCTTCTTCTTCCTCACCTCCGATTGACCCTGCTCTGAAAAGTCTTTCTGACATTGTGACCTCCTTGGCCACATCAACTACTTCTTTTCAGAAGGATACCAAAAGTGCCCTAACACATCTGGGCACCCAAATTGCTCAAATATCCTCTGAATTAAACCAGTTAAAAACTCAGGGGTCCTCACAACTTCCTTCCCAAACTCTAAACCCCCGTGAGAATGCATGTGCTATCACCTTAAGAAGTGGTAAAGAAATAGAAGGGAGTAAAGGAAACATGCAAGGTGAAGGAGAGATTGAAGTAATTAAGCCGGAATCCGAGAAGACGAAAGAAAAGTCCAAGGAAATACCACCGTATAAACCTAGAGCCCCTTTTCCTAGCCGTCTAGCGGTTAACACCAAAAAGGATGAGGCGGAGAGAGATATCCTAGAGGTTTTCAAGAAAGTGGAATTGAACATTCCATTCCTCGATTCCATTCGTCGATTCCCTCGCTATGCGAAATTTCTCAAGGACTTGTGTACGAATAAGAGAAAGCTAAATGGTCATGAGAGAGTAACAATGAGTGAGAATGTCTCTGCGGTTATTCGCAAGAAGCTTCCAGAGAAGCAAAAAGACCCTGGCATGTTTGCCATTCCTTGCAGCATTGGGCACCATGAATTTGCTCGGTGCATGCTCGATCTTGGGGCATCTATCAATGTCATGCCCTTTTCTATCTATTCTTCCCTCGGTTTAGGACCTTTGACAAAGACCGGGGTGATCCTTCAACTAGCCGATCGTTCTACTGCTGTGCCAGAGGGAGTTATAGAGGATGTCCTGGTTAAGGTCAATGGCCTTATCTTCCCCGCGGATTTCTATATTCTGCGTATGGATGAGTCTGATAGCTCACCGCATTCGACTCCCATTCTTCTGGGAAGACCCTTCCTTAAAACTGCCCGAACCAAGATTGATGTGCACAATGGCACTCTTTCTATGGAATTTGACGGAGAGACCATCTCTTTCAACATCTTGGATGCTATCAAGCATCCTTCTGATGGGAATGTCTCCGCTATTTGCACCATCGACTCAATTGACGAGTGTGTCGACAACTTATCCTCTTTTGAGTTCATAGATCTGCTCGAGACCATTCTTGATCTCTCTCCAGATGAGCAGGACTTTCTTCAAAGTCTATCTACCTTGGCCATTGGAGAGGCTTCTTCTTCTTCTTCTTCTTCTTCTTCTTCTTCTTCTTCTCCTCCTCCCTTGATAGACTTGAAACCCTCTCTTGAGCCCACCAAACCTTCCATTGTGAATCCCCCCTCTCTTGACCTAAAACCTCTACCAGCTCATCTCAAGTACGCATACTTGGGTAAAGGAGACACTCTTCCAGTGATCATCTCTAGTAGCCTCACTGCTACTCAGGAAGAGAAATTGGTTAATGTTTTGAGGGACCACAAGACTGCTATTGGATGGACTCTGGCTGATATTAAGGGAATCAGCCCCTCTACGTGTATGCATCGGATATTATTGGAGGATGGGTCTAAACCATCCCGTGAGCCTCAGCGTAGGCTGAATCCTCCAATGATGGAAGTGGTCAAGAAGGAAATCATCAAGCTCCTTGATGCAGGAATCATATACCCTATCTCTGATTCACAGTGGGTGTCACCAATCCATGTGGTACCCAAGAAAACTGGTATTACGATAATTGAGAATCAGGATGGCGAAAAAGTTCCTACGAGAGCACAAAATGGATGGCGAGTATGCATTGATTATCGCAAATTAAACACTGCCACCCGGAAAGACCATTTCCCCCTTCCTTTCATTGACCAGATGCTCGAGCGCCTTGCTGGGCGCCACCATTACTGCTTCTTAGATGGCTTCTCTGGTTACTTTCAAATAGCCATCGCCCCCGAGGATCAAGAAAAGACCACCTTCACGTGCCCTTTTGGCACCTTTGCCTATAGGCGCATGCCCTTTGGGTTGTGTAACGCACCCGGTACATTTCAGAGATGTATGATGTCCATCTTCTCTGATTATGTCACCCGAATTATTGAGGTTTTCATGGATGATTTCACCGTCTATGGTGACTCATTCGATGATTGTTTGGGAAACCTAAAGACGATTCTTCAAAGGTGTGTAGAGACCGACCTGGTGCTGAATTACGAGAAATGCCATTTCATGGTGGATCAGGGCATAGTCTTAGGCCATGTGGTTTCCTCTCGGGGTCTTGAAGTAGATAAAGCAAAAATCGATGTCATTAGATCCCTTCCGTACCCGACCAGTGTGAAGGACATTCGATCATTTCTTGGTCATGCCGGCTTTTATAGGCGCTTCATCAAAGATTTCTCAAAAATCGCGCAACCTCTTTGTCTTCTTCTCCAAAAAGAGGCTTCTTTTGAGTTTAATGAGAAGTGCCAAGCGGCATTCGACCTTCTCAAGGAGAAACTGTGTTCTGCCCCCATCATTAAAGCTCCAGATTGGAATCTGCCTTTCGAGATCATGTGCGATGCGAGTGATAGGGCAGTTGGAGCTGTTCTTGGGCAGCGGGATGGGCGAGAACCCCATGTTATCTCCTATGCATCTAGGACCTTAGACGATGCTCAGTGCAACTATACCACTACGGAGAAAGAGTTGCTAGCCATTGTTTTTGCGCTGGAGAAATTTAGGTCCTACCTCTTAGGGGTTAAGGTGATTATATACTCTGACCATGCCGCATTGAGGCATCTTTTCAAGAAGAAAGAATCCAAGCCGAGACTACTTCGTTGGATATTGTTGCTCCAGGAGTTCGACTTGGAGATTAGAGATAAACGAGGATCAGAGAATCTAGTTGCCGATCACCTTAGCCGCCTTCCTACGAGAATTGAGGAGGGTACCCCAATATCAGAGTTCTTCCCTGAGGAATATCTCTATGCCGTGCAAAGCTATACACCATGGTATGCTGATATAGTAAATTACCTGGTGGCTAAAGACCTACCAGAGGATCTTACACGTGCACAGGCTGATCGAATCCGATATGATTCCCGATTTTATATTTGGGATGAGCCTTACCTCTTTCGGATTTGCGCGGATCAAATTATTCGAAGATGTATACCCGATAATGAGGTCAGATCCGTGCTTGAGTTTTGTCACTCTCTGGAGTGTGGAGGACACTTTGGCGCCAAGCGGACGGCTCATAAGGTCCTTGAGTGTGGCTTCTTCTGGCCCACTCTACATAAGGATGCTTACTTCTTCGTGAAGTCATGTGAGAGATGCCAGAGAACGGGAGGAATAACCAAAAGAGACGAGATGCCGATGAAGTATATTCTTGCATGTGAGGTCTTTGAAGTGTGGGGTATCGACTTTATGGGACCTTTCCCTCCCTCATACGGTTTTGAGTATATCCTCCTGGCAGTCGATTATGTCTCCAAGTGGGTTGAGGCCAAGGCCACAAAACGGGCAGATGCAAAAACGGTTGTGGATTTTGTGAAGGACCAGATCTTTAGTAGGTTTGGGGTCCCGAGAGTCATCATCAGTGATAGAGGAACCCATTTCTGCAACCGGAGTTTCGAGGCATTAATGAAGCAATACCATGTGACACATAAAACCTCGACAGCTTACCACCCTCAAACCAATGGCCAAGCAGAGCTTTCGAATAGGGAGATCAAAGGCGTTTTGGAGAAAGTGGTGAACCCCACCAGGAAAGACTGGAGTCTTCGGTTGAATGACGCACTCTGGGCTTACAGGACTGCGTTCAAGTCCCCTGTAGGCATGTCCCCTTATCGGCTAGTCTATGGAAAGGCTTGCCATCTTCCGGTTGAACTCGAGCACAGAGCCTATTGGGCCATCAAGAAGTGCCATCTAGACTACCCAAATGATGCACTCAACCGGAAGCTACAAATCCAGGAGTTAGAGGAGATCCGAAATGACGCGTATGAGAACTCCCGAATCTTCAAGGAGAAGACCAAGATGTATCACGACAAGAAGCTTGCCCACAAGGATTTCAAAGTGGGTGACAAGGTGTTGCTGTTTAACTCTAGACTCAAATTACACCCGGGCAAGCTACAAAGTAGGTGGATAGGGCCCTTTCTTGTGACCAAAGTGTTCGATTATGGTGCAGCAGAAATTCAGGGTCTTGATTCAGGGAAGGTCTTCAAGGTCAACGGGCACCGGCTGAAGCGGTTTCATGAGAGTTTCGATGCGAGTTGGATTGACATTCACGAGCTTGGAGAGCCAGCATCCACTGCTTGAGGAGATGGAAACGTCGGGCCAACGACGTTAAAGAGAGGCGCTA
Source organism: Juncus effusus (assembly GCA_027726005.1). Taxonomy (NCBI): domain Eukaryota; kingdom Viridiplantae; phylum Streptophyta; class Magnoliopsida; order Poales; family Juncaceae; genus Juncus; species Juncus effusus. The sequence goes on from CM050909.1 coordinate 3,272,860, forward strand.
CTGGGAGGCAACCCTGCGAATAAAGGTTGTGTTTTTCCTTGTTTATTTTCTTTTTCTTGCATTGCATCACTACTTTGTGCTTAGCTTTACTCAGGGACGAGTAAAAGTTTCAGTGTGGGGTGGAGTCTTTATTGCATGTTAGGTAAAAAAAAAAAAAAAAAAAAAAAAAATAATAATAAAAACCCATTTTTAAGCCTCAAATAAAAATGCCCAATTAAAAATCAAATGGAATGAGAGAGAACTGTAACTTGTATTGAATAATGTGGTGGAACTTGTTTAGACTCAAAAGGATCATATAGACCAGTTCAAGAAGAATTGAGGTCGTTGGTTTAGGGATCGTTTGTCACTGGTGAACTCGATTTGTTGTTTGAGTGCCAATAATTTAGAGATTTGCGCGAGAAATCATGTGAGGACTTACCATTGGACCGTGACCCGGAACTCAAGTTGTTTATAGTATAATATCCATAATAACCCACTATATCATCTCGTATATATATAAATAATATCCAAGTCTATTAGCTTCTAAAGTCACTTTGTTGCTTGGTTTTGGAGAAGGAGGGTTAGGCATTATATAAGAAGATAGGGGACGGGAAGTAGAGGTTAGTGTCAGAAGTTGAGGGCTTATGTGTAGTAGATGAGCTTTGTGCACCGAGTGTATTCGTGAGGAGATGCATCTTAGAGACAAATTTATGAGGGTAGATTCTCGGGTAAACTCTATTTTTGACACAAAGGCAAGTTAGACCCCTATAATCCTAATAGATTTGAGATAAATAAATAAATAAATAAATAAAAAAAAAAAACAAAAAAGATTGCATGACTCAAACTTGCTCCCCTTGTACATGGCCTAAACCTTAGTTTACCCGATTTGTGAGAAAGAGTGGATCCCAGTCATACATCTCAGGCCAGCAGCTAGGTTGACACATTTTGGGCCAGATGACTGAAGGTGCTAGGAGGTATGCACATTAGGAGGTTCATTATTCCAAGAAGATAGAGGTATAGGCGATATCTTTTCGGAGAGTAGAGGCATGAGTTTAGAAAACCAAGTGACAATTTGACCGAAAGTGGCGAAGTAGACAAGCAAACTAATTACGTAGTATATATATATGTATTATCCACCATATTCCATCATATTCCACCAAACATAACTTGAGAATTCCCCTCACGACTAAGGTAGGAAATCACGATTCATTTGAGAGCTGAGAGTTATTATGAGAGACACTCCACATATTCCATATTCATATTCCACTATACAAAAAGAGAGTGAGTGCGAGTTTCACCAAAGTGCATGGAATCTTACACAAGGGACCAAAGATCATTATTGGCTGGTATATAAGTGAAGAGCGAGTCAAAAACATCGGACCCATCTTACCAATACAAGTTACAATGTTTGCTCGAGGACGATCAAATGTTTAAGTGTGGGGTGATTTGATAAGTCATTAATTATACACATTTTATACCCTATACATATATGATATTGCACCATTATATGTGTTAATATTCTATTTATAAGGATAATAATCACAACTTGAATGTTGATACTGCTAATGATATATTTATGTGATTTCAGGTGTAATTTAGATGGAGCATAACTTGGAGAAAAGATGTTGGAGCACAAGATGGAAATAATAATCAAGACTCGGGCCTGCCGACACAGCCTTAGTATTTCGGCCATAACTCACAACTTGGGGCCTTCTCTATATGCATACTATATACCGTTGGAAAGAAGAGAACAAAGCCCACAATTCATTCTATATCACCAGAGCCCAATTCAGAAGTCCAAATGGCCCAAATTGACCATCTTCTGGACAGATCTTTCATGCACTTAGCATGCACTCTTCATGCCTTTGCCATGCTTCCTTCACACTCTTTGCATGGATCTTCATTCATCCCTCATGATCACCTTTTGAGAGGGTTATATAACCAGGTGCAAGGCATCCATTCTAATCACTTTTGAACTTCATCATTCTCTCTCTTGGAGTTGGGCAAGTCAAGCAAGCTTCACTCTTCCATCCACGCTTCATTAATGGGTTCTATCATTATTTTATTTTCTTTATTTTCCATGTATTTCGAGTAAGCCCTTCGAGGCATAGTTAGTGTTTATGTTTTTGTGTTGTAACTTTTGAGACCATTAATAATGAATTTCATTTGAACGGTTATATTCTGTTTTTATTTACTTATTATCTTTCATGCTCAATGAATTATTTTAAGTTTATTTCGGTCAATTCTATGTTCAATAGTAATTAACAAGGGCCACAAAATTCCTTTGGTTGCTTTGCTCAATAGCATCCATTAGAATTTGAATAATAGCCAAGTGCAAATAACTCACAACGATCTGAACAGTTCTAAACAAGCTCATTGTTTAGGAGGTTTTGATTTGTTTAAATAACCAATGATTTCTATTGAATTGGTTATGATATTCAAATAGGTTAGTGTTTTTATTTACGAGCTCATCTAAACTAAAACCCTATCTTTTCGTTTGAGTTATTTATCGGTTAGAGCTCATCTTACTGCACTTAAGAGATTGATTCCAAATTCATTATTATAATCAAGGATAAAGTTACACACAAATTCACTACACGAAACTATGCCTCATTCCACAAAACCACCACATCTCTTAATCTTTACTTTAAGTTTTCTCTTTACTTGTTACTTTCATTTTGTTGCAATCAACCAATCAACAACCCCCCCAATTGTGTGTCTTGTTTTAGGTCTTGTGTTTGGCTTTATTTATGGTCTTGGTTTCTCTTTATTTTAGTTTCTATTTTTATTGAGCCCATTTTCATTAGAGAAGTAATCTTTTCACCTAGTTTAGTCTAAATAGCTCTCTGTGGTTCGACCCCTACTTCCACTGTCTACTTTATTGTAGTTAAGTCTAGGGTTATAAATTTCTTTTGGTAAGTGTAAAACGACTGCAAAAATACCTCTTATCAATATATATATACATATATATATATATATATACATATATATATACATATATATACATACATATACATATACATATACATACATGTACATACATACATACATATACATACATATACATATACATACATATACATACATATACATACATATATACATACATACATATACATATATGTATACATATATATACATACATATATATATATATATACATACATACATACATATACATACATACATATACATATATGTATACATATACATACCTACATACATATACATATACAAGGTCGGCCCTGTAAAGCCCACTTTCTGACATGAGTCAAGGGTCTCATTTAAAAAGGGCCTCCATATATATAAAAAATACACCATATAAATTATATACTTAACTTAAGAATAAAAATTCAGCCTACATATTTGGCAGGCCTGGCCCATAAACGAAATTTAACTCCTCCATCCTTCCCCAGCGATCAAAATCCTCACTCAATTGAAGAAAGAAAAAAAATAAAATAAAAAGAAAAATGGAACTCTCTGCTCAGACCGAAAGATCGGCGACTTTTCTCGCCGTTCGTTCTCCCGACCGTCGGATCAGACGCGACGCCGTCCCACTTTAGCTACATGGCTCCACTCCACGCAACCTCCAGGACTCCACTTCAAACCGGTTTGGAAAGAGGGAAAGAAAAAAGGAACAAAAAGAAGATTTTTTTCTTAATTTTCTTTCGAATTTGAAGGTATATGTTTAATTTTTGTGGTCATCTTTGTGTTTTTTGTTTAATTGTACATTTATTCTCTCTAATTTTTTATAAATTGGGTTTAATTTGAGTTTATTGGAAACAAAATTCAATAATTAAATTGATGGTTAATTGAAATAGAAAGGAGAAGAAGAAAGAAGAAGAATTCTTATAATTGGAGCTTTACGTATGTCTTATCTTCTCTAATGGAATATATTCCTATCTAGTAAGTAATTATTTGACTAATTTATTTGGTAATTAATGATTCTTTTTCATCCTATTTTATTTAAATACATTAGATAAATTTATGAAATTAGGAATGTCATGATAATATACACATAAAATTAGTCTTAATAAACTAACTTTTATAATTTAATTTCTTATTTTTAGGAGGGTTAAATCGCAAATCTAGAATTGTGGAAAATGGACTAAATGAGATAGAAAGGAGAAGAAGAAAAAATAATTCTTCAATTATTTTTTTTTCATTTAAGGTTTGATTTACTTTATTTTTCTTTATTTTGTGTTTGGTTAATTATTAATCGGTTATTGTATGTTGTATTTGTAGTCATGCCGAATAAAAGGACCTTTATGTCGGGAATGAAAAAAGAAAAAAGAAGGAACGGGTCGAAAGAGAAAAATAATCTCAAAGAGGTGCCATGAATAAATATGTTATGGCAAGTAAACCAACGGAAAATCCGGATGATGAATTAGAACTTGATGAAGTAGAGGAAAATTTGAATGACGAATTGGATGATGAAATAAATGAATGGTTGTCGATGAATAATGCTTGTGAAAATTCGGTGAATGAAGGGGTTGAAAATTTGGTGAATGAAGGTGATGAAATGAACGTGGAATGTGAATCTTTAAATATCGACGATCCCGCTAATTGGGGGCATATTACTTAAAGTTTACGGGATTTACTAGTAGAGAGAGGTCCCTTGAAAAGAGATGGGAATGGTGTTGTGAATTTCCCTAATGATGA
>CM050909.1:3287500-3350000 GCA_027726005.1 Juncus effusus
ATACGACATAATGAGTGCATTCCTCTCTACCATAGAAATGATAAGCCACTCATGACCTAATCACACACGCGCGCGCGCGCGCACACACACACACACTCTTTTATATCTTCTTTTCCATCCATCAATACCAATTAGTTCCTTTCTCTTTCGCCTTTCTATTTCTCCAATATTCCATCCTCCCTGTCTAACTTTCCCTTTGCTTCCCTTACCCTTTCCCCATTCTATCTCTCTAAAAACCCTAATTTAGATCACCACTTTGATTATTTACATCAACTTTTGACATGCATCATAACATCATAATGGCACCAAAGCAAATGACTTCACTAGCCTCCAACACTTCCACCATTAGAAACCATGATCTTTCTCTCCACATAAGTCCTCCATCCTCATCTATTTCCATTAGTGGATCCACAATAAAAAACCCTCCGAGTAGTACAAGCAGTAGATATCAAAATCTTGTTACATGCAACGAACCAACACTAAGTCTCGCTCTTAACACAGCAATGCCAAATCCAGCACACGTAGAATCAAGTGTCCTGAATCTGGCACATCACAAAAATTATATTCATCAGCACAAGCAATACCAGCAAAAACCTCAGATCTATAAATTCAAGAAGAATTCAGCTCCGGGACAAGGAGGCAAGAGGAGTAACCGAGCTCCAAGAATGAGATGGACGACTGCACTTCACGCACGTTTTGTTCATGCGGTGAAACTTCTCGGTGGTCATGAGAGTAAGCATTCCATTTCGTTGTTTATATGCACTTGGAAAATAAAATCCATGGAATAATCTCTTTATTTTCATATGAGCATTGTCATAAATCTGTTGCCATTAATCATTAGAACATGGATACAGTGGTTACAACAGAACTATTTGATCAAGAGAAAGATATTATAGTAATAAAATATAGAACCATTTTTTTTGCAAATGGAAATTCAGATAAATGTATGAATGATTTTGTTTTAATCACTTCCGAGTTCGATGGGTTATATGAAGCATGGTCTTATTATCACACTAGAAAGCATTCAAAAAAAAAAAATATTATCACACTAGAAAAGATTCATTTGTACAAGTTCTTGATCATGATTGTAGACATACAAGTTAACATGATCCTTCGTATTATTGTTTTTCATTTTGACAATGTTTTCTTTTCCTGAAGATGGGAGATACTATCAACTAAAATTAAAACCATAAAGCTGTTCAGGTACAAAAAAGTTAAGCCCTAAGAGCAAAACAAACCACAAAGCTGTTCATTTTGATCATGTTAATCATATTTTGGAGACATTTGATAATGTTAATCATTGTATTTTGTTTTGATTTCTTTTGGGCTTTTCTTTGTGCGGTTCTTATTTTTTATCGTTTCTTGTTTAGATTGGTGTGAATATTTACCCTTGAGTATTTTGTTTCTTGTTGGGGTTTTACTCTGGCCTAAGATTTTAACTTATTCTTAGTTTGTCATTTCTATCGCACTAGTTTTTTTTAGTAAATCACACTCTAGTTCGTAGTGAGGAGATAAGTTTGACTTTTTTCGAAGAGTTGAACAATTAATTAACCTGAATAATATAGTATTTTAGGAGTATAGTCATTATGATATGTTTGTAATTTTGTCAGGAGCAACGCCAAAATCAGTATTGGAGTTGATGAACGTGAAGGATCTCACACTTGCTCACATCAAAAGCCATCTTCAGGTATAGAAAAACCAAAAACACAAACAATTACAAAAAAAAGAAGTGAAAAAGGTGAAATAAAAACAAACAAAGTAAACAATGCATTTTCTTTTATTTACTTTATTTCTTCGGAAAAGTATATATATATCCCCGTTTACTAGCCTCCCAGTCCACCGTTTACCACTGGTAAATGGACCCCATATATATTCAAAACAAGTGGACTCCGTTTATCAGTGATAAATAGCGGACTGGGAGGGCTGCTGGGAGATGTGTATATAAATCCTATTTCTTCCATGCCTTTTGCCCTGCTAGTCTGCTAGCATTATATGCTAGCATTATATGTCAAGTACTTCTAGTTCTTCCTTTCTCCTCAGGTATCTAGCTATCTATAAAGCTAGGGTACGTATAATTTTGATTATTTTTAATTATAGCCCTCATATTCAATATTGTTTTTATCCATACAAAAAAAATTCAATATATTTTTACAGAACTTTTTTTGTTAGTACATTATATTGACTAAAAAGCTTTTCAATCTTTTTTTGAATCAATTTTGGCAAAACAATAAGAGACTTTTTTTTACAAATCTCTTCAAAAATGACTTTTGGAAAAAGTATTCCTTAAGTCTAGATGGCAAACAGTATACTATATTAAAATATAAATGCATGGATACAAGCAGAAAGGACGAATGGCATCTGTAGAGCTTGGCACTTTGTTTTCTTCTTTATTTTATGAACAATATTTAATGTTTTGTTTTTCTTGTAGATGTATAGAACTGTTAGGAGCACGGATCGAACCCCAGGTACTTTTACTTTTCTACATCATCACCTTGGGTTTTCTGTAATTCTATATTAGTAATTAATCACTGATATCATGGTGTATATATAATTCATGAAATCAATGTATCGTTTTGTCTGTCAAATGTATATCATCTTTGTAGTATTACAAGTAAAGCTCGTATATTATGTAACAAATATGCAGTATTTTTTTTATATTAGTATAACCAATTTTAACTACACATAATTGATAATACTCTACAAAATTTAAGGAAAAAATCAGTTAGTATTTAGGTAAACACAAACTACATACCGAACACATGCATATAACGTATGCATCCATCCATTCATACATATAATGTATTTTACTACTAAATTTATGTTGTTTAATCATTAATTGAAGTAAAATAGTGTTGATATAGTGCCAAACCATCTTTATTAGAGTGGTAAGACACCATTCTACTACCCCAAAAATTGCAAGTTCAATACTTGACAAATCATAATTTCTTTGAATATAGATGGGAGACATATGAGTTTTCTTTATAAAATAAAATAAAAATAGTGTTGACATAGTAAAAGAAGTCTCACGATGATGGTCTTTTTGCCCTTTTTGTTTGTTCTTTCTGTATCTTAAGTAATTTTTTTTATTATAATAAATTTTAGTAGTCAATAACCAAAAGTTAATTAAAATAAATAAAGAAAATAGGGTATATTTTGAACTTTTGACTGGTGGTGGCAGGACAAGTAGAGCAGAGGGAGAGGGGAGCAGCAGAAGAGATAAGCTGTGAAATGGAAGCAACTGCATACAATAACACTTCTGCTTCTTTCTTCACACCACCACCACCTTTCAAGTCCACTAGGTTTGTCTATTTACGTTTGACTCAATTTAAACATTGTTAATTTCAAACCATGAATTAATCAGTTATAGTGTGTACTGTGTGTAATGTTGAGAGAGAGAGAGAGAGAGAGACTGACACAGCAAGAAAGATTACAGAAAGGGAAAGGGATGGCACATGATATGATCATCACTGCGAGTTTTACTCTTTAGTTTTTACTGTTTGACCGTGGTACGATAAGAAGAGCTTTATGCAAAGGCAGTAGATGCTTCTATATATATAGTAATCCATTTTCGTATTACTTCATGCATGTGCCAACTGCACCACATAACAACAACTATATACATCAATCAAACATAATTTGCATTTTATCTGTAGTTAATATTCCTTAATTTTTGGTTCATTTTTCACTCTGAATTGTCTGTCTGTCCTTTTGGTCTATGTGCACATGCATGTACTTGACAATAATTTAATCAGTCAAATCCAAGTTCAAACTTTGGTAGCTAGATTGTCTTTCAATTGGATCCTTCATGAAAAATGACATAACGCCTAGATATATGTAGAGAAAGTGACCAAAAATATACATCTCTGGGCCTTTAATTATTGTCTTGCTTTGCTGTCTCTCTATATGCTAAACCATTATTTGTCTATCAATGTAAAATAAATTTGTAGATCAAACTCACAATTTGTGAGTTGATTTAATATTTTTTTTTCGCTTATTATTGGAGGAAAAAAATTATTATTTTCGCTTATATAGAACCTAAATATGAAAGGATAATCCAAATTTTGAAGTCACTCTCTCTCTCATAGAATTAATGGAGTCCTTAATGGATTCTGCCTTGCTGTCTGTCTCTCTACAAACGAATGGTGTCAAAATGGTGTGAAAATAGAAACACTTACATGGGACAATAAATGTCTCTCAAGTTCACAGCAGACCAAAAATAATTGTACATGCATGTTTAACTTAGCTCTAATTAAACTGAACACAAGATCAAAAGATAGTGATATAATTAGCAGAAATTTGTTATTAACAGACTCCAGTTCTTCAGTTTTTAGATTTGATTTGACTCAATAAAACAATACAAATTATAAAATGAAACTGTTAATAACAAAGTAGTCCAAAACCAACAGAAAATTGGCTTGTTACAATGAATAAATGGTTAGTATTGATAAAAATATAATCAACAAATGATTTGTTCAATTGTAAAAAAAGTATTTTAATAATTGATTTAATTTTCATGCAGGATACCTTCATCGCTAGAACATGGTGAATTTTTGCATTCCTTTCAACAAAACATATCTCTGATAAAAGATAATCAGGTAATTATTTATCTTTTCCGGTACATTTTTATTATTTTATATATTTACTCATTCATTAATTTATTTTTCTTTGTGATGAATTCATCCTTGGTATTAATAACTATACAATTAATACTTCTTTTCTTATCTTATGATTATTAGGTACTAATGCTAGAGCAAAGAGCACTTCATGCGGCAAATAAAGCTCGCAAAATAGAGGGATTAAATGGAGATAAATGTTCTGTTTATGATTCCACAAATAACAAAATGGTACCAAAGATCGGACCGAACTTGGAAATCTCATTAGGAAGGCCAAGCTGGCAAACTGATTCCATCTTGAGCTTTCAAATGAACCAACCCTCCTAAAATATGCTTGCGAGTCTAGTTTTATGATTGCATTGTGTGTTTGTTTGAGAATTGAAATGAATGATTTTGGTGTTTAGTTGCGAAACCATTAATCCAAAATTTTCTTTACTTTCCACACAACTCCTTTTTGCACGTCTCAAATGAAAAATCTTTTTTTTAGAATACGACAATTAGGCGATCACCTACTCAAATGAAAAATCTTACTCACCAAGCAACTTGCATATCATGTGTCACTCCTTCATTTAGTATTATATTTTTTTTCCTTCGGGCTTCAAAAAAAAAGATTACATTAAAAATAATATAGTTTTTATTTTATTTTATAGAGAGGACTTATATCTCTCCCATCTATATTTAAAGAAATTTGATTTTGCCATGTATTAAACTCATAACCTTTGAGTTAGTGGATGGTGTCTTACTATTCTACTAGAGATGATTTGGCTAAAAATAAAATAAATATTTAAAAAAAAATAACATATTTTATAAAAGAATAAAAATAATATATAGATTTAATAAATAAAAGATACAACCACAATTAGATATTTATAAGAGAAAGTCTTGGTCAATAAGAGGTCAAATGGGGTTTCTCCTAAATTATCTGGACTTGAAAAAAAAAATTTGAAAAGAAAGAAAGAAAGAAAGGCATCTGATTTTACAAAACAGTGGGCCGAAAAATCTGAAAAGTAAAAAAAGGTTCATCTTCTTTCTTAGGCCCACAGAAGGATACAAATCATAATCAGTGGAAAAAGGACTACCTTTTGAGAAAAGGTTAAAAAGTTTCATTCATGCATGTAAGATCTATGATGGATAGTATTTTCGTGCATCTTTTGATTATTTTTAATATGTATTTTTTTCTTTATATTGTTTATGTCGTAATGTGTTAGTAAACCTTTTTGCATTGGTTATGTGATTGTGTTAACAAAATGTTGAGAATTTTTTCATTTTATTAACTACAGTGAAAGACTGAAAGTTATAATTTTATATTTATCTCAATAGCGATTTGAGAGCATTATATTAAAAAAAACATATAATCCACTTTGATAATTTAATATTGTGTCACACTTAAACACACAAAAACTATAAAAAAGTATATAAAAACAGGGGGCACTATACCCTCAGAAATTCCAACCAATTTGCTTCTTTCCAATGGGCTTTTCCGATTGTAATTCTCTCTCTTCTCTGTCTCTCTATAAAAAAACCCAATAAATTTCACCTTCATCACAATTCAGAGACTCTTCATTTTTTTCTTTCTTTTCACCCATTAAAATGTCTGGCTTGATAGATATATGGAGTTCAGAAATGGAGAGGTTCAAAGAGAAAAATTGGACCGGGTTCTCTTCAACCGGGTCCGCCGAAATTCAAGAAAAAACCCGACTCGATAAGGATGGTTCAAACATTAAATCTTCAATTTTGGAATGGGCTTTAAAGAGCAAATCATTTGAGCCTACTGCTTTGGATTCTGAGACTGCTTTGTCTGTTTTAGTAGATTGTTTTGGACAATAATTAAAATATTTTGGGTTTATTTTATATTTTTGTAGTTTTATGTGATTTTTAGAGTGTGGTGTATACTATAGTTTGTGATACGTTAATATTGGAGTTTATTTTCTCCAAATTTTATGGAAATAATAGAGAGAAAATGATTTGGAAAAGTCATTTTGGCGAATAATAAGTTTGGATTATTTTACATTTTTTTTTTTTAATGTTCAACCTATTGAATTGAGAGTCTTGTTAAATATGTGTTATATTGGGTTAGTCAGGAATTGAACTTATGATCTCTTGTTATAAATATAAATGTTTTAACCAACTAGGCTAGAAGCCAGTTGAATTTTATAATTTTTTTTTTTTTTTGTACTTTTGATAATTTTGGAGTGTGGTGTATAATGTAGTAGTGATATGTTAATATAGATAATTTGGAGCTTTATTTTTCAAAACTTCATGGAAATAATAGAGAGATAAAATGACTTGGAAAACGTTATTTTGTAAAAATTCATTGAACATGCTAGGATACTTTCATTTGTAGATAATTTTTTTAACATGCTAGGATATTTTTCATTTGTAATAAATTTTATTGAACTTGCTTAGAATTTTTTCATTTGTAGATAAAATTTGTGAGTGTCCATGTCATCTTTTGACAAATCAAAAAAGTTGAGGGATGACATGTCTGTCTAGATACAATGATATTTGTCTCTTTTGAACAATTTCTGCAAAAGAAATTCCTAGATTTCTGTAATTACATAGATTTTTTGAATGAGAGATATTTCTTCCCATATGCTAAATATCTTGGTTGAGATGACTTTTGACTTAATGAAAAAAATTGATTCGTTTATATTGCAAATACATGAAAATTTAATAGATTATATTTCTAGAATACTATTAGGGATGTCAACGGCAGGGGCGAGGCCGGGGCAAGTCTTCCCCATACACGTCCCGACTTTCGTGGGGATTCCCACCCCGAACCCCGTTTAATCTATGGAAAATTTTTATGCCCCATCCCAACTACGCAGAGATCTCCGTTCCTGTGGGAATCTTCATGCCCCGTCAAATTATAATAAAAAGAATTTAAATGTGCATTATTTAATACATAAAAATAAAAACTCAAATCCAAAATATCATACAAATTACCATCAAAAGAAACATAAAACGTAACAACCAAAATATCTTTTTTTTAATCCATTCAAAATATCGTCCAATCTTGATACAAAATACTACTCAAATCCCGAAACGTAAAAAAAATGCTAAATAAAAATGTCTTCCAAAAAGTCCACAAAAATTTGACATTTCAGTTCAGCCATTTAAGAAATTATAATGTAAATTTTAAAAAAAGCAAGTTAGGATACAAAATTTTTTTAAGGGGCAAGCTAAGATTTCAATTTTTTAAACAGGAAAATTATGATTTAGAAATATCATATGAGTATATTTGTGCTTTTATATTCAGGCCTCCTTGAGAAACAAGACAGGAATAACCCGTGGGGTTAGGATATATATTCCCGTACCCACCCCATCCCCGCATCCGGGACAAACTCCTCACCCCATCCCCACCCCGCAGGGCAACTAATCGGGGATTCTCCGTTCCATTCGGGTCGGGTCCCCATGGGGACGGGGATTCCCACCCCATTGACATCTCTAAATACTATTATATCATTGCCATCATGTACCATAAAAATATATATAGTGGCAATGATATAATATTCCGATTCTTGTGAAAATTAATCTACTACATATTCAAAACATATATATATTCCATCTGTACGGTTGAAATTTGAATTTTTGATGATACGTGTAATTTTTTGGACGTTCATTTTGCTTACGTATGTTGTTTAGCCATACTTATATATATATATCATTGCCATTATATATTATCAAAAATCACATAATCGCATATTTTGATGATATATGATGGCAATGATATAATATTCTGATTCATGTGAAAATTAATCTACAACATATTCAAAACATATATATTGGATCCGTACGGTTGAAATTTGAATTTTTGATGATTTAATACATATTTTGGACCGTATATTTTTCACCCCAAAAACATACGTATGCCACACTCATATATATATATATGTATATATATATATATATATATATATATATATATATATATGTATATATATATATATATATGTATATATATATATATATATATATATATATGTATATATATATATATATATATGTATATATATATATATATATATATATATATATATATATATATATATATATATATGGGAGATGCTAAAAAACATACGTATGTTCGAACATACGTTTTTTTAAAATACTCGTAAAGTGGTTATAAAAAGTAAAAATTCAAATTTCAACCGTATGGATGTAATATATATGTTATGAATATGTTGTGGATTAATTGTCACAGGAATCAGAATAACATATCATTGCCATCATGTATCATCAAACTATTATTCCGATATATGTTTTGAATAGTGCTGCATATTTTTGATGATATATGATGGCAATGATATAATATTCTGATTTTGGTGAAAATTAATCTCCAACATTTTCATAACATATATATTACATCCGTACGGTTGAAATTTTTATTTTTATTTTTTAATACGCATTTTGGGTGTGGCAAAAAAACGTATGTTGTGCATACGTATGTTTTTTAGCCACACCCTATATATATATATATATATATATATATATCCAAAAGATTACATGTATCGTCAAAAATTCAAATTTCAACTGTACAGATGTAATATATATGTTTTGAATATGTTGTAAATTAATTTTCATAGGAATCGGAATATTATATCATTGCCATCATGTACCATAAAAATATATATAGTGGCAATGATATAATATTCCGATTCTTGTGAAAATTAATCTACTACATATTCAAAACATATATATATTCCATCTGTACGGTTGAAATTTGAATTTTTGATGATACGTGTAATTTTTTGGACCGTAAGCAAAATTTTCATTTTGCTTACGTATGTTGTTTAGCCATACTTATATATATATCATTGCCATTATATATCATCAAAAATCACATAATCGCATATTTTGATGATATATGATGGCAATGATATAATATTCTGATTCATGTGAAAATTAATCTACAACATATTCAAAACATATATATTGGATCCGTACGGTTGAAATTTAAATTTTTGATGATTTAATACATATTTTGGACCGTATATTTTTCACCCCAAAAACATATGTATGTTTTTTAGCCACACTTATATATATATATATATATATATATATATATATATATATATATATATATATATATATATATATATATATATATATATATATATATATATATATATATATATATATATATATATATATATATATATATATATATATGGCAATTTCTTCAGCTGATAAAATATTATATATCAGATTGTCGCAATGGAGAAGAAGGGAACGACGAGAAGAAAGACAGGATGCACCGGTGTCTGAGAAGCACGTCGCGCACGGATTTTTATCAGACCCGTGGTGATTTCCATTTCCCTATTAATAAATGATAATTTATTTCCAACACAAGCAAACAAACAATTATTTCAGAAAATTCGAAATTATTTTTCGAAAATAGAAGATTCAAGGAACCAAACCAAACCAACCAAAGCTTCAAAACAATGTGTACCAGCCAAATCAGGCGGCTACCGTGAGACTGGAATAAGAATCAACCTTTTCATTCCTCAATCAATTCCAGCAGCATCTTGAATGAAAAAGATCCCTCCAATTCCAGCCTCTATTCCAGGATATTTCTACCTCATTCCTCAATCAATTCCATTCCAGCATCTTGATTCTTGAATGAAAGAAATATCCCTCCCACATAATTCCAGCCTCTATTCCAGGATATTCCTACCTTATTCCCGTGTAGACACATGGACCCAATCTTTGTTGTGGACACAAGGTTTAGCACGTGGCCTCTTCCGCTTGGAGCCAAAAGTGATAAGAGGAGAGGAACTGGTTTTCTATTGGCTGTTTTTCTTTTCTTTTTCCTTGTTCATTAAGAATTCTACAAACAAATCCTGCAATTTTTATAAAAAATATATTTAGTCTTTACATAGGTCAAGATTACAGAAAGTCCCTTCACTTTCCAAAAAATGATAAAAGATGGTCTCTTCTGGATTCTTTTTTTTGTTGAAGGAAATGGAGCTATTTGCTCCTTTTCATTAAATGATAAAAACATTTACAAAATGTACAATATGAAACCCCTTTCGTTGGAGCTCAAAACCTGACTTAGCTATTGCTTCTCAATCAAATACAGAAAAGCTCTACTTATAAGCTGCATTACAGATGTTTCTTTTAGTTAGATATTATCAGTCCTACACAGAGTATTCATCTCTATTAGTAATAGTTTCGCTAGTCCAATATGTTGCTCCTTAATCTTCTGTAAATATATATCATCAGGTTGTGCCTGAATTCCTCTAAATATTTTGTTATTTCGCGCTAGCAACACTTCCCATCTAGCACCTCATGATATTTCTGATAGTGTTTTATTAACCTATCTTATTCATATAATGATCTCAGTAATTTTTTTTGAGAATTAGATCGCAGTTCTGGTCTAGGTATCCGCAGTTTAATCAGAATAAAAGTATGATATGTTCATTATAATCCTTTGCCAAAAGAGTTGGCTTTACAAGAATGACCTTGACGGCGATTAAAATGGACGAAAAATAAAATTAAAATAAAAGAGAATAAAGTAAAAGAAAAGAAAAGAAAAATACATGAGTAAATAATGATCTCAGTAATTTACATTGCAGCTTTTAAAATTAAACACTATATATCGATCAATTCAACTGTTAGACAAGAATTAAAATTAGGAAGTGAAATCTATCCTTTGAATGTTTTTAAAGAACAAGGGGAATTAATTCTGTGTTGTTTGATAATATAGGAGTCCTGTTTTGAAAATTCAACATAATGCAAGGGTTATCGTTATTTCGAGGATTTCCTTTCCAAAAGGCCTAAACTGTGGGACAACATGATCATGGGTTTTCCTATCGACAGGTCTTGCATGAAAATTAATTTGCTAGACTTGGTCTATACCACTTCATTTTTATTCCACCTATGCAAAATACTATTTTTTTTTGAAAAAAAATATATGTGAATAGCATGTTTGAAATTTGAAATATAAATTAGCCAATTCTATGTTAATGATGTTAAGTGTTGAGAATTTTGACAAAAAATACTGTTGGTATTTGATTGACATTTTGTTATAAGAAATGATTAAGAAGATTCAAATTTCGCTAGTTCAAGTAATAAATATAATAAGATTTTAATCATACTCCATCAAAAAAGAAAAATATTTAGGGTCTTTGAGACAAACTAACATTAACTCTGAATATAATATAATCTAGTGGCAATACATCACGATCCAAATGTAGCATTCAATATTTTTCCGCATTGTTTTATTTGTAATTGCATGGCAAACTCCAATCGAACTATAGAGTTCCATGGTTTAAGGTTGACAAATTTATGGAACTAGTCTAAACAAGAAAGTGGAATCAAACGACCCTTGGTTTTCTTTCTCCATCCTTGTCATGATCAAACCATCATTATTAGATGTCAAATTTACACAAAACCCTACAAAAACTTTCGATCTTACATTTTCTTAGTATTACATAATTTTGATAGAAATTCATTGCAAAAACAAATACGATTCGCAATTATAATGTTTGTATCTGAAAAATCAAATATGAGTTTCAAGAAAATTATGCGTGCCAAAGCTGCTCGTAGTCGGGACTTTTTAAATTTTGGAAGAAGTTATAAGTTCGAATTTCAGCAAATACATTTAACAGATTTGATATTTAGAAAATCTCTGAATCTACTAATAGTGGTTTTGATCTTTAAAACAGAAATTTATGCGTACCAAAACTTATAACATAGATGCATATAATAAATTTGTAATTGTAAACATTTCTTGCTATTATAGTCCGCTAAACAAAATAGTAAAATACTTCACGACAAGGACAAATATAGCCAAATGGCAAAATTTGAGTGGCTCTTTAGAAAATTACCAATTTTCCTCTATATAATTGGTATTCACTCCTCTTCCAATTCCCACCAATTAAGAAAAACCTCATTAAAAATAATCAAAAGAAAAAACCATTTTTTCCATCTTTCTTTCCACAAAAAGAAAAAGAAATGACTAGCTTAATGGGAACATGGGCAAACGAATTTGCCAAATTCGGAAAGGGGTCGAGAAATCAGAGCTCACAAGAGAAAGAAGCTCAGAAGATTCAAGGCGAAAAGAAGGAAGAAGAAAGCAAGAAAGAACTCAGAAAATCTCTTTCTGATGTTACATTCTGTATTGTGTTTGATCGATTCGCGCCTAGTTAGTAATCTTTTAATGTGTTTATGCTTTTGCTGTATATATTTGTGTAATTTATTCTGTTTTTTTTCCAAGTAGATGTAATGTAATGTAACTATCTATGTAAGTTCTTCTTTTTAGTACTTCAAATAAAGAGTTGTGGATTTCTTTCTATGCCTTGTTCAATACATTTGTATGATTTGTTCTTTTTAACCAATCTGGATGTATCAAAATTCTTTTCAAATAAACAGTCATAATTTTGTTTTCAAAGTTTCATTCAGGACCATGTTAGTAACAAATCAGATTTTTTTTTTTTTGAGAAAAGTTGGAGAGGGCTTGGTGTCCCCCTTCCAAATGTATTTTCATTAAAATTCAAAATTTTTTACATCTATTTTCTATTCTATTTACAGAAAAAAAAAAGTCTACCTAAACAAATCAGTTCTTCTGTAAGTTGCTCTAGTTTGTAGAATGGTAGATTTTCTTTCTTTATCTTTAGGAAAAAATGGTTATCTGTTTTAATTTCACAAATTATGTAATGTATTATTCTACAATTTAGTACTTGTTCTGCAATTTTGTACCAATAATTATTATTTTGTAAGTAGGCCCATAAAATCTGATATATCATGGACTCATAAAAACAAACAGAGAAGTTCAAATTTCAGCCCAGACCAAATCTCTAAACAGGCCCACTTTATGAATCACTAGTTCTCTTCTTTTCTTGAATTTTTTTTTATATATCATTTTTTTTCGAAAGTAAACTAATATTTGCCATCGTTTTAAAAATAATGAGATAACTATCATTTCTGCCACTAGATGCTGTTCCGCCACTCTAGTGGCGGGGAACACGTGGATTTTCAATTTTTTCAAAAAAATTTCATTTGGCTGGTTAAACAGGGTTAATTAGTGTAAAAACATGTTGAACCGCCACAGATAGTGGTGGAAAACACTGTTTCGCCACAGGCAGCGGCGGAACATGTATTTTTTTTTTCCTGAGAAAATTAATTTTTTTTGAGAAAAAATTAGTTTTTTTCCTGTTCCGCCAGTAGTAGTGACGGAACACATTTTTTTTTCACTAATTAACTCTGTTTTTGAAAAATTATAAAATTCACATGTTTTACCATTACTAGTGGCGGAAATGATAGACGGCACATACATTATAAGATTCTTTTTTTAAATGGTATTAAAAAAAAAAAATCGAGAAACAGTGCGAGAGAGAGATTCACAGAGAGAAAGAAAACCAAATTTCACTTTTATTTTCTACATGGAGTTCACCGCAGAAGAAGGCCGAAGCTTCTCCGTCGACTGCCCCTCTCTTCTTCTGGTTCTTAAACCCTAATTCCCACATCCTAAACCCTTTATTACCCCTTCTAATCTCTTTATTGTTCTTTTTGTATTGTTTTAGCCAGCGTTGTCAATTGGAAACGTGGGGCAATTGGCGGTTGATCTGTTGATTTCATCAACTGAGGCAAAGAGAGTTGGGTTTTTGGACGATTCGTCGATTCTTCCTTGTGTGGGAAATGACGCTTTTGGCCCTCAGCCTGAAGGAAATCTCTCTGTCTCTCTTGAAGGTTCGTTTTCTGTTTATTTTTTCGTTGCTTGTTGAGCAAGTTTACAGCTTTGTACTAAAATTTATATTTGTTTTTATCGTAATATGGATTAGTGATCGATAATCAATACAGAATGCTTAAAGATTGATTTTCTTTTTGTTTGTGCTTGCTTTAAATATGATAATATCATGTCTAACTTTTAGGTGTTGATTATGTTTTTTTCAGTGAATTGTTTCATATAGTAGGTTGCTTTTCTTGCAAGTTTACAACTTTATAATATTCAATTTTGAAATAATTACTTCCAATTATGCTTTGTAAATAAACTGGATTAATGTATGGTATATAGTACTTGTGTTGATTTTTTGTTTTTGATAATAGTCTATCAAAGTGTTTGATGAAATGTTTCATCTAGACAATTTCTTGTTTGTTAAGTTTACAGCTTTATATTATACATTATACTATTGAACATTAGAATATCAGTTAAGAATTATACTTCATATTTTGGTTATAACCATATTATTTTATTTTTATTTTTTCATGTAGCATATGAATCTGCATCAAATGGATTGACTCTTATTCAGCAAAGATCCCCATTTATTAAGGTATATAAAAACTTTCATTTCCTAAATATATAAAAACGTTTTACACGACTAAAAAGTATAAATTATTATATTAGGGAATGATGATTCAATTTGCAAGAAATATGGCTAACTTCATAAAGAACCTTGGAAACAAGAAGCATATTATTATTCTTTCAAGTTTAGACTTTTCTAAGAAGAAAAAATTCGATTCATCCAGGTAAAAATATACCTTTTTTGTATTTAATACATTATCTAATTATATTTGTCATTAAATTTAACTAACATTGTTTTTTTTTAATTAAATGCAGCAATATATATTATATTTCTAATATTGGAAATGATGGATTTGACCCTCAGTGTGAGAACTTAGGGTATAAAAAACTGGAAGAATATAATCCTGATCAAAAAAGGTGGAAACATATTATTTCTCTTTCAGAAGGTTTAATAAACGATCAAGAATCTCAAACCCTAATTCAAGAATATGAAGATGAAAATGAGCCTTTGACCGATTTTGACTATTTTGCTAGCCTGCCTTTCGCTGCTTTATTCTCATTCTTCAAGGTAAGTTATGATTTATTGAGCTCGATTAGTGTATTATGATACATTTGGGAATTTGCACAAAAGCACCTGTATTATGCTTAAATTGCAAAACAGAACCTCCTTTATTGGAAACTAGGCTAACCCTCGCTCCGCTTTGGGATTGTCTAACATAATTTTGTCACTACTATATTTTCCAAACCAAATTATATCATTACTTTTTATAATCATACTTTTCTGATTTTATAAGGTACAAAAAAAATGAGAATTAAGAATCTAAGATTATACATAAATATACATGATGTCTTATTTCCATTTTATAGTAGTGTAAATGTAATTATCTATTTTTATACCTGACAAACTCATATAAACATTATACCTCTTTCATGTATTTAACAATAATTAATATGCATAGAATTGAATGAAATTGCGTTATAGATGAGTGCCTTTGGAATTTCCTTTTTTTTGTGATTTTATAAGGTGCAAAAAATGAGAAAATTATTATACATACACATGATATGAGTCAAACCACCCTATTGCTAGGATTAAAACAATGCTGGTGAAATATTGGTATGACCAAATAAATAATAATACATGCATCTTTGGTTAATTCTTGTAGAATAGGTTAAAATACTAAACTAATATAACCTGCTTCATCGTTGGACGTATAGACACGCAACAGAAAATCAATTAAAAAAAAAAGCTAACACCCAACTGTTATTTCCGGTTTTGTACTTTTCCTCTTTAGTCCCACACGCATAAAGCTTAAAACATAGGAGTTGTTTATAATACTCTCCGTGATTCTTAGTGCAAGCTTGTTAAATTGGTTATGTTAATATCGCTATAAAATTCACTATTGGTGGATGAGTTTGATACCTGAAATAATTGTTCGTATGGACATGTCAGGCTATTAACAGCGTGGTGTTGGCCTGTATAATTAGGGGTGTTCATTCGGTTCGGTTTATTCGGTTACCGAACTGAACCGGTCGATTTCGGTTAATTTCGGTTCAGTTGTTTGGTCAATTTGGTTCGGTTTGAAATTTAGGTTAATTGGCTAATTTGGTTCGGTTCGGGTTTAGGTTTGGGAAAATCGAATAAACTGAACCGACCGAATTATATGTTAAATTGCTAATTTATAATGATTTAATCTTAATATTTAAATTATGTATTTTAATATTAATTAGTATAGTCATTATTTGGTCTAAAAAATATTAAATTTGATTTAATATTGTTTATATGTCTTTCTAATTCGGTTCAACCAAATAAACCGAAATACAATTCGGTTTATTCGGTTTGGTTCAAAATTCAGTTCAATCTTCAATCCGTTTGGTTTAATTCGGTTTGGTTTAATTCGGTTTGGCCTTATTTGGTTCGGTTTGAACTGAACCGACCGAGTGAACACCCCCTACATATAATGGGTGTTGACTTTACCCTTCAAACAGACTCACTTCATACTGGTGTGTAGCATAAACGTCAAAAAAAATCCCCAAAATGTACACGTGTCAGCATAGAAATCATCTGAATATTTTCTATATCTATAGTATAATTGAAAAAAAAAACTATACTCTTAATCACTCCATTCAATGGAAATTGCAAAAAAGCCCATCGATTGTTTAAAACAATTTTTTTTATTGAAAAAAGTATTTTTGTTTAAAAGAATAGAGGGGCTTTTTTGCAATTTCTGTTCATGAAGGTATGTGCAATTTTAGCATAATGCAGGTCTTTTTCTGGCAAATTTTCTCCCTTTAGGGAAACAAGTGTATAATTACTTAGTTGATAAAATTGCATCTTGTGATGACTAATTTGACTTGCATATATATTTATTTTTCGATTAGGCAAAAGGATTTAGAGTGACGTGTTTGATGAGTTACTGCTCAGAAGGAGACAATATTTCCGACTCTTTTCAATTGGCTGATGCAACTTGCAAACTTTTGGATCTAAATCCAGATAATTTTAATGGTATATTATTATTTTTATTTTTATTATTATTAGTAAATTTTTTGATTGGATGATATTGTAATATTCAGGAAAGCAAGGGGCTGGATGGAAAATTCCGCTGTCGTGGCAATCAGTTTACGGCCCACCACCTGACACGACTATTTATTAGCCTGTAAATTGTAATCGTTTATTTAGTTATTTTTCAAAGAAATGGACCCTGTATTATTAATTCTTACCGTGCAATTTCATGCCCAACCTTCAAAATGAGAAATATCATTTATACGTGCCCTTACAAAACATGAAAAATATTTCTGATGGGTACATGACATGCATCTCATTTTTAGATTTTTTATCCTTTGTATGGGTAGTTTAGTAATTTCAGATTTATTTTAGTTTTAGACAATGGTCCAGTGGGGTTTTTGGTCGGTAAGCCAATTGATTGTACGGATGATGCTTTTATTAATAAAACTGAATTATAAGGTGACAAATGGAAGAAACAATATTATTTTCCACATTATTGAATTGAAGCATGTGAAAAAGCATCTTTTCATAGCATATGCTTTAATTTTAATTATGATGGTGATGGGTAGATAAATCATTCCACTCAAAAAAGGCACATTAATCATATTTTTATTCTCTTTTTATATTTTAATAGAATAGTTGAGTATGATGCTCATTTATTTTTATTTTCCTAAAATCTTTCTATTCCTAACAATTTTTAGCATGAAGTCATAAAACCAACTATGAAAACAAATATTTTTCTGGCATGCAACAGGTTTAATACCATTTAGATTTAAAATGGAGTTAAGTCAACTTAGTCATTAAAAGCACGTGTCATGACTCATAATTCCAAGTCCGGAGGGGAAAAGAATAACATTGCGGCCAAGAAAAGCCAGCATGTTTATAATGTATATATTAACATCATAAAAGAGGACATTAAAAAATTATATTCAAATAACTAGACTGAAGAACTATACTAAAAATTATATTGAAAAACAGTATTAAAATAACTATTAAAAACAAAGTAATTGATATAAAATAACTAAAATGAAGGGAGAGAAAAAGAAAAATATTTTCATTCAATTGTTTATTTTTCTTACATAACAAGGTTCGAGGTACAGGGTGAGCTATATACATCATGTTACAAATAATAAAAGAAAATAATTGATGAAGATTCAAAATATATATAAGCGAGTTAATAATGCAAATGCAAGGTAATGGTGATACAAAATAAAGAAGAAAGTTAAAATTGAGAATACAAAGTATAGAAAAGAATGAATGAGAATACAAAGTATAGAGAAGAGTTAATAATAAGAATTGAAAGCAGAGAAGAGAGTTAAGTTAATAATGAAAATACAAAGTATAGAATAACCTCAATTAAAATACAAAATATATATAGAAGAAAATTAATTAGAATACAGATTACAAAGCATAATTAATAATATTCCTCTCAACAGCAAGTTGCTATATGAAATGTCTTTATTTTCCAAGTTCCAACTTAAGACTCCAGTGTGAGCCACTTAATCGGTCCACCTTTTCATTTTTTCTATTCACACGGTCCATAGAGACCACGTTTTCCCTACTAACTTTTTCACACTGTCATTGCACACGTGTAGAGAATCTAATGGCGCGCATCAGTCAAATAACTCTTAGATCATAGAAAGTCCCAAAATAGATTTCTTAAACAAAAGAGAAGTACAAAACCAAAACCAAAAAAGTAAGTAAAAAAGAAAATTCCACCGGCCACCCTCTTTCTTATACTACTCCTTTCCTCTCTCTCTAACTCCTCAAATCAAAATCAGAGAAAAAAGAATCAGAACTCGGCAGCCATGGCTATAGTAGCATCTCTTACTTTCTCTCCAACTCCATCAACCCCTTCTCTCAAAATCAGAACCAGAACCAACAGAAGTCATCGGATCATCACCTCTTCAATCTCTGAGAAATCTCAACCCATCATCTCAAATTCAAACGATTCAAAACCCGTTCGCAAGATTCCAGGAGATTACGGGCTGCCATTGATCGGAGCTTTTCGTGACCGTTTATCCTTCTTCTACTATGAAGGAAGAGACGATTTCTTCAAATCTCGTGTGAGAAAATACGGATCTACTGTTGTTCGTCTCAACATGCCACCTGGCCCGTTTGTGGCTAAAGATCCACGAGTGATCGCGCTACTGGACGCCTCGAGTTTCCCTGTTCTGTTCGATACTTCACTGGTTGAGAAACGAGATTTGTTTACAGGTACTTTCATGCCTTCAACAGAGCTCACTGGTGGGTTTCGGATTCTATCCTATCTCGACCCGTCAGAACCGAATCACGCTCCGTTGAAGAAACTCCTCTTCTTTCTTCTCTCCTCTCGTCGCCATGAAATCATCCCGCAATTTCTCACCACTTTCGGTACGCTATTTGACAATCTTGAGAATGAAATTGCTCAAAATGGAAAAGCTGATTTTGGAGACCCAAATGATCAGGCCGGGTTCGATTTTCTCGCCCGAGCCTTATTGGGTCAAGATCCGAAAGAGACCAAGCTTGGTCAAGACGGACCGAAACTGATCATGAAATGGGTGGTTTTCCAAATAAGTCCTTTGCTTAAACTCGGTTTACCAACTTATGTTGAAGATTTACTCATACACACATTTAGATTACCAACAGCCCTAGTTAAATCCGATTATGAAAGATTAACCGAGTTTTTCAGAGCCTCAGCCGGCCCAATTTTTGATGAGGCTGACCGGCTCGGAATTTCACACGAAGAGGCGCTTCACAACATAATATTTGCGATTTGTTTTAACACGTTTGGAGGGATGAATATATTATTTCCAAGTTTGGTCAAGTGGATCGGTCGGGCAGGCGGCATACTGCATGGCAAACTGGCTCAGGAGATCAGAACTGCAGTGAAAAATGCAGGCGGTGTTGTAACCATGCGTTTAATTGAAGAATCCATGCCCTTAACGAAATCTTTAGTTTACGAAGCATTACGTATAGAGCCACCTGTGCCGATGCAGTACGGACGGGCAAAAAAGGATCTGGTTATAAAAAGTCATGATGCTGAGTTCCAGGTAAAAGCTGGTGAAATGTTGTTTGGCTACCAACCAATGGCCACGAAAGATCCCAAAGTTTTCGACCGGGCCGAGGAATTTGTAGCGGATCGATTTTTGGGGCAGGAAGGTGAAGAGTTGTTGAAATATGTGGTTTGGTCGAATGGGCCTGAGACTGAAATGCCGACACTTGAAAATAAGCAGTGTGCTGGAAAAGATTTTGTGGTGCTCATCGCGCGGCTTTTGGTGGTGCAGTTGTTTTTGAGATACGATTCATTTGAGATTGAAGTTGGGACTTCTGCGCTCGGATCGTCCGTGAAACTTACTTCGTTGAAAAAAGCGACTTTTTAAACATATATGTCATGAGTTAATATTGAGATGAGTAGTTGATAGGTGCTTGATGATTATTAGTGGAGCTATTTTGTAAGTTAAGTTTGGATGTTAGTTGAAATATTAAAATTTTGGAAGGTTGGTAAGGGAATTTTGTAGGGTTTGGGCCCCAATATTTAATGTGGAATCTAGGTTAGATCATGACTACTTTCTTCTTCAAAAAAAATTTCTTTTGTTATATTGGTGTAAGCATGTCCTGCATTTAAGGAAATAAATAAGATGTATTTATTTTTGTTTTTCTTTTCTTTAAGTGTGTTTTTATTTTTATTACATTTTTTTTTGCAATGAAAGCATGTAGCATATTATTTCATTGAAATTTTTCATTACAGCACGGATAACATAATCAAAGCCTGTTGCATGTTATTTCATCTGTCGTGAAACTATCACCGTTACAACTATGCCTGGTTTGGCTAATAATCATTCAAAAAATGAACTGAGAAAACCAGTCTTCCAATTAAATAGTAAATCTGTACAAATGCAAAGATATAAACCACAAATATTTTATTTGTTTAATTAATTCATTAATTAAGAAACATGGCCGAAGGAGAGAATTTCACACTCAAAATGATCTTCATACCATGTGAATTGTGAGTAGTGTATATTACTCTATTTTATTGTATGCTGGCTTCTGCTTATGAGGCCCCCAAAATATTAAAAATAAGATGGCTTGTTAAAGTAAAAAAAGATAAAAATAAAAATTCCAGGCTAGCAGCCTACCAGCCAATAGCTTTTAAAAAACACAAGAGATAACTCACGCTTGTGCGAGATTGTTTAAATTTTTTATTTTAATGTTACTAAATATTTTCAAAACAATGATTATTTAACGCAAAACCATAATAAATTTACACAATGTTTATAAAGCAAAAACCATCATAAATTGATACAATAAATATTAACTGAAAGTACAAAATCAGGTAATCTCCTTTTCATCAGGTAATATACTCAATAGGGGCATGCGTGAATAAAAAATTGTAATCTTCAAATGACAAAACATGGTTTACTAATAAATATTTTATTCAAATATTGAAAGAAAAGAGTGCAATATAAGAGACAACTACCACCAAGTATAAAGTTATGTATGACACCACAATTAGAATGCACCTTTAGCGATTGAGATCTTATGAGATATGGAATCAATAAATGGCATTCATTAATGATAGATCAAAGGGCTACTAATTTTTTGGTAACGTCGAAGCCCCCTATATTCTCACTGTAGCAAGCAGTGGAGCTTTCATCTGTTTATTGGGGGCTAAAATAATTTTTTCCTACTGATTAATACTATATAAAATTCTTGGGGGCCAAATAATAAAAATACATGTATTTCGAAAAAAATCACTGAATTACCAATGATATATTGTTCTGTCAAAATTTGGAAGTCATGGCCCTCTCTGTTTCTATAAAGCCTGTCACTGACTATAGCTAAGTCCCATTAAAATTATATATACAAAAATTGATCGTTCACACTTTGCGCGATATTTTCATAATATTTTTAGTGGTACAATATCACTTATATTATTTGTATGGGTTTCTCATAATATTTGTAGTGGTGCATTATTATATGATATAGTTTGTATTTGTATGGGCATGTTTTGATGTGAAGCATAAATTAATGTGACCAAATAAGCAACAAAATAGATTCAAATGACCATTGTATTGTGGATCAATGAAAAATGCATGGTAAGTTTTTTATTATCATTTTTAATATTACATCAGTATATAATTAAGTAGTAACATGTGAATCGTCTTTATACAAAGTTTAAAATGGACCATTGGATTCAAATTATATGGATAGAGCAAAATGGAGTGACGTGGAGCTTTGTGGAGAAAGAAATGTAGAAAACCTCTTTTAAAATTATAATATATAAAATAGTTGAGGTTGGTGTATCATTAAATGTATGAACCAAATCTGGAAGATAAGACACCAACTTTATGCAAGGTAGGTCATAATTACAATGCACCATGAGCAAACAATCAATTTAGAAATGAAGCTCCCGTTGGATTTTAGTTCAATGGCTGAAATTTTTTCAGGTGACGTGGAAGATTCTTGTGGTTTTACTGTAGATAACCTCTTTCAAGATTATAACATAAAAATAGATAACATAGTTAGGACCTGGGGGTTTAAAAGGCCCCCTTTAGCCTTTTATCTTTTTTTTTTTTTAACCTTTTACTAATACTAGCTGGTGCCGCTCAATCTTCCATAATTACAAATTAGAAGAAAGTTTCTTAGCAATAAGATTTCTTAGCAAGGAGATTTAATTATTACCATGTATTTTTTATTTTTTATTTTATCTTTCGTATTAGGCTATATACTATGACAAATTTAGTAATAAGATAATTGTTTCTTTTGACAACTACTCAGGCTATATAAAGGGTCTACTAGCTATTGTAAGAGACAATCAATCAATCATTAATAAATTTATTTCTTGAGTTGAGTAATACTCCTACTATATTGTATTTTAGTCTTTATTCCTCTTTCAATTATTCGCTTCCGTTCACCATCATTTGGTACCATAGCAGGTTCAATGGCAGCCGCCCGTTAATGAAGAGATCGTCAGACCGCCGCCGCCACCCAGCCAGTTCCAGAAGCTGATGTGAAGGATCACATATTCGAATAGATGCAAAGGAAGATACAACAACTTCAAGAACGCCTTGCATCAATGGAAATAGCTGATTGCCGCCGCGAATGCCGATCGAGGAATGGTACCCCGAGCAATAACTCTGACCGAAGCTCCGACCGCCGATCGAGATATTGCTCTTCGAGCAGTTATGACGACAACATCAACCTTCCACAACAATCAATCTGTCGATTCCAGTGACGAGGTCTCTCCTTCAACCCGCCGCACCGCCATTGGAGAGAGTATCACCGGAAAACTATTAATATGAAAATCGACATCCCAATCTTTGAAGGATGCATGTAACCTGACGAGTTCGTTGATTGACTCCATACAGTTAAACGCACGTTTGACTACAAAGATGTGTACGATGAAAAGAAGGTCAAAACTGTTGCAATTCGACTAACGAAGCATGCCTCAATCTGGTAGGTGCAAGTAAAACAACGACGAGCAAGAGAAGGCAAGATGAAAATTCGTTCGTGGGAGAAGATGAAAAGAGAACTCCGTAAGAAATTTCTATCTGACGGCTAATTGCAAGAGGTCTTTGAATCAACTCCAAGATGTGAAGCAGGATGATTGCACTGTTAGCGATTATACAGAAGAGTTTGATTTCCTCATGATGAAGTGTGGAGTATCCGAACCCAAAGAGCAGACGATTGCGCGATATCTCTGAGGCTCCGTAAAGATATTAGAAACATGGTACAATTTCAATCATTTTACTCCTACAATGACGTGTTGAAACTTGCATTAAGGATAAAAGAAATGGTTGAAGGAGATAAGAGTAAACTGCAGCGCATTTTCCCGTAACAGCAATTGAGAATTCAATTCTCGGTTAAACCGAAGCCAACACATAGAAATCACAAAAAGTCCTTCTAAGAATAACCTAGACAAGTCCACCAAATTCACCATTGTAACTCGGTCCAAAGGTAAGGCAACCCAATGTTTTAAGTTCAAGGGTTATGGATGAAATTCTGAGTTTAATGATATTTAAAATAATTCCGAGCTACTAATATATTTTTGAGAATATTGTAAAAGTTCAGTGATTTCAATTTCAAGCGATAAATAATTGAAACATTAAAAGACGCCACGCACTCTCATGCGATCAAGCTTTGGAGCGTTCTTCAAGAGTTTTTCTCGTATAAGTTTAGTTTTTGA
Source organism: Juncus effusus (assembly GCA_027726005.1). Lineage (NCBI taxonomy): Eukaryota > Viridiplantae > Streptophyta > Magnoliopsida > Poales > Juncaceae > Juncus > Juncus effusus. The sequence continues at coordinate 3,312,031 of CM050909.1, forward strand.
GTAATTAAGTTTTTACACTAAAGAGAGAAAATCCTGCAGTTTTTGATGGTGTTATGCCCTAGGCCAAAGTGTTTGTGACCTAGATGATGGATTGTAATAACAAACATAATATTTATTCTAAAATATTTCATATAATATGTGCGTATAGGTTATTTTAATATAATTAAAATAGACCATGAATATGCAATTCAACTTTATGTCATCAAAGTGTGTGACTTTGATAGTAAAACTATAAAGTGTTATGAATGCTATTCTAAATCGTCCCTGGTCATTTATAGGATATTTATGGAGACAAATATACTTGCGGATATAAATAAATATATATATTTATATACAAGCTATAAATGTACACCAGTATATTAGTTGACTGATGATTATGTTTTACTGATCATGGATAAATAGTTATCAAGTCATTAATATAGGTATATGTTAGAGACCATATACTGGACTGACCCGCCATAAGAATGCTACATGTTTTATGTCATTAGCGATTCTTGTAACATAAAGTATTTATAGTCCTTTGACCTGAGATTGTCTCGGTTCCCAGCATGAGTAATTTTATACTTTAATATAATCTAACACTGCCTTTAACCGGGTGGTCATAACGGTTATAATTAGGTATACAATGAATCATGTAGAGGGATGAGTGCAATCAAGACGGGATTTGTTCCTCTCATAAATGAGAGAGATATCTTTAGGCCTCTTGATGAATTGAACTGAAGAAATGTATGGCCATACTCAAATGAATTAATAAGAGTTATTAATGTCATTTGTTCTTGTTCAGTTTAATTCGGGATCAAGAAATATTAATCGATTAATATAAGGATGGCGTCTTACATGCCTTATGATCGATATAGATATCGCGTGACAAAGGGACTAAATACGTGATTGTTGATTAGGTAAATCAGATCACTGATATTCACTTAAATTGGGTAGTCATGATGGCTTGCTAGAGTCCGCTCATGATTTATAGACGGTCAAGTTTATTGCCAATATTAAGTGAACCTACAGGGTTACACACAAAGAACGAACTGAAACGGACGCAGAAAATCCTAGTGACTTATATGATGAGTTGCATAGGAATGTCACAAAAGATATTGTCATCTTATGTGATAAGATGTGATATATATGTATATAAAGACTATGAGCACACAAGATCATGTAATCTAGAAGAGTCTAGATGATGATATGTGGATAATGATGAGTGATGTCATACACATTTTTTAGTGTGAATAGACATGACTCTTCACCTCTATATACCGGTAGAGGCGTTCGTATTTTCGGCGCTTGTGATCTATTCGGCCTAAGAAGATGAGAACGGTTTGTTGAGAGTTTTGGTGGAGACCGATTGTGTGTGCGGTAGATGACTTCCGCACGATCCGACCTAGACGGCCTAGACGGACGTAAAATCGGTTAGGACGGTAACCGGTTTAGAGACGCTTGGACAACACGCATGGTTTGAGCGTCACGGATTAAGCGTAATCCGAAAGGTATCTTTAAGATTTATTTCTTTGATTTAACCGATACGCACGGATCCTCGGATTGGTTTTGGATGAAATTTTTTGTTTTCCGCTGCGTTATGCACGTCCGAAACCCAACAGTTTTTGTATAGTCTGTTCGAACGGAACAAAGCTCTGTTCGAACGGAACTTGCATTCTGAACGGATAGCTTCTGTTCAGAGAGTTTTTGTTATGACCTTTTTCTGGCTGAAAATTTTCTTTATTCTGTTCGAACAGAACCTTGGTCCGTTTGAACGGAAGTACATAGTTTCTAGCCATTTATTCTTGATTTCCTATTAATTAGCCTTCTATGTTTGAGTTCCGTTCGAACGGAACATGGCCAGTTTCCTTGTGGGGCTGTTCTTTCCCCCTTTAAAAAGAGCAGCCCCAATCCGAAATTCTAACCATTTTTCAATATTCAAAAGCAAGAATTCTCTCTTAAGTGTTCAACAAAATTACTCTAAATCCTGTGTGAGATTAGGAAAGTTAGTGAGTGGTTGTTGTTGTTGGTTGTGATTGAAAGAAATCAAGTTTAGTTTCACCAAATCGCTACGGGTGTTTGTAAAGCGATCGGTGATTCGAGTTTGTAACGAACACTATTTGGATTAGTGAATCAAGGAGCCGAAAGGCATGCCTGGAGAGTAGGTACTCGTGAACGCAGTAAGGACTGCTAGAGAGAATGGGTGGTTAAGGCATACGCAATCACCTTGCAGAACTTCATCAACATATCTGTGTGTTTGGTATCTCTGTTACTTTTATTCATTTACTTTTCTTTAGTTTAATTACTTTGAATTAACTCAATCATCTAACTAAAAGTCTAAAAACCTAAAAGTATAAAACCCTAAAAATTTAAAATTATATTTCCGCACGTTTTTGGCCTATTCACCCCCTTTGGACCTCAATTAAACAACAATGGACACATCGCATAAGATTGCCAACTCAGAGAGTATTCAACATTTTCGAAGAACCCGTAGAAGAGATGAAGAATATCGACACCCCGGCGATTTATGACGATGGTCCAGAAGATGGCAAGGAAGTGACATTCGCGGATTCTGGAGAACTATTGGTGACGCAACGAGCTTTGACAGCTAATCCGACCCCTGCCGAAAGTTGGCTAAGCCGAAATATCTTTCACAAAAGTTGTAATTCACATGGCAAGGTATGCCAAGTTATCATTAATAGTGGTAGTTGTGAGAATATCATTTCAACAAATATGGTCCGTAAATTACCTTTAAGAGTCGAACAATGCCCTCAACCTTACAAGCTAACAAAGCTTCAAAATGGTAATTCCATTAAAGTAGACAAAAGCCTAAATACCAAGATGAGATATGGTGTGACGTGGTACCTATGGATGTGTGCCACTTGCTTCTAGGTAGACCTTGGCAGTATGACTGTAAATTTATTCATAACATCTTTTTGAATACCTATTCGTTTGAAAAAGATGGAAAAATGGTGATTCTCGGACCGTTAAAACCCGGAGACCTATCTAAACAAATTATCACCCAGAATAACATGTTTCTAACCAAGACCAAATTCAATAAATCTTTTAAAGAATTAGAGATTATTTTATTCTTTTAGTAAAAGAAATTACCTCTCGCGACAACCTAGATGTTCTGATAAACCTGATGTCACTTCTTGAAGAGTTCCGAAACATAATGCCGGATGAAATAACTCTCGGACTTCCAGCTATGAGAGACATACTGATTACATTGACCTTATCCATGGTTCTCCCCTACCGAACAAACCGCTTATCGATTGAACCCCAAGGAAAATGAAGGACTCCGGCAATAGGTCGAGGATATATTACAAAGGGATATAGTGCGTGAAAGCATGAGCCCATGCGCCGTACCTGCTCTGCTCGTGCGAAAGAAGGATGTTATATTTCGCATGGGTGTCGACAATCGTGCAATTAACAAGATTATAATAAAGTATCATTTTCCAATATCTCGACCCAATGACCTCCTCGACCAACTCCATGGTGCAATAATTTTCTCTAAAATTGACCTCCGAAGCAGATATCATTAAATCCGAATGCGATCAGGCAACAAAAAGAAGACGGCATTCAAAACACGCGATGTTCTCTATGAATGGATGGTAATGCCATTCAGCCTTTCAAATGCCCCAAGTAGTTCTATGAGACTAATGAATTTTGTGTTTAAGTCATTTATTGTAATGTTCATAGTTGTATATTTCGACTATATTCTCGTTTATAAGTAAGGATCCTGATGAGCATGCATGACATCTTCACCAAATCTTCAAGGTGCTACCAGAGCAAACACCTTGTGTAAACTTGAAGAAGCCCTGTAAAACAAACGTCATACACCTTACCAAAAAAAAGTGTCATCTTTGTACTGCTCTTTCATTTCATCGAAACCGATAATATTTACTTACATGGTAGACCACAAGGAATTACATGCTTGATTCAGAAAGCTGGCCCTGTGCTTGATGTTGAAAGTGTACTCATGTAGGAGCTCAATACACTTTCTGTGCCGGGGTTTAAGTTTGTGTTGACCATTGATGTACGTTAACGCTTCGTGATCGGAGTGAAGAATGAACTCCTTCGATATAAGATAGTATCTCCAATGGATTAATGCTCGGATGATGACGTAGAACTTCTTATCTTATGTGGAATAATTCTTACATGATCCAGAAAGGTTTTGGTTGAAGAAGGCAACGGCAAATATCGTAAATTTTTTTTGGTTAATATACATTATAATAACATAAACTTAATAAAGTTCAAAAGTCATAACCCAACCCAACCCCCCTGAGAAAAATATCCTTGGGTTGGATATTTTTTTGAGCTGTTATGGGTTGGGTCGGGTTGAAAAAATACAAACCCGTTATAGTTGGGTTGGGTTGCGGGTTTTCTGCAAACCCGGTTAACCCAGCCCATGTACACCCCTAATTACGACAAAAGCCTCACATGCACAATTAGATGTTAAAATTGTTATTTATCCTTTCCTCTTTCCACTTGAGGGACACATGCCATCATGAGAAAGCACATCCAAAATTATAGTCTAGTATCAACTAGAGAGGACCTCGCTCTGCTTCGGTTTTATAAAAAATCCTTTTGAATGCTAACTGATTTTTTCTATTTTATAGATCAAAATAAAATAATACATAATTATAAAATATAATGTGAATCAACATAAATAAATTGGTATGTAGTTGACACTTTTGTTTGCATTTACAAAAGTTAATCGATTCTGCTCCCAGTTATGGCCCCAAACTAATAATTTCAATTTTTTATTTATTTGCGGACTTTTTTGAAAAATTTAGTTTCGAAAGTCATCCAATATATTTAAATTTTCAGATATTCGAACCACATATTCAAATTCTCTAATTATCATATATTCAAATATAGAAAAAATAACATTTTAGGGCAAAAATGAGACATTTTAGTTGCAGTCTTTACAGAATTAGTAATAGAGCAGTAGTATTATTATAGAACGATGGTACTATAATACAAAAAGTTTATAATTTACAATCCATTTTCATTTTGGGTTTCTTATTCTCACTTTCTATTTTGATGTAATATGTTGATTTATTTACTTTTAGAAGACAACTTCCTCATCTTATTGATAATAACTCGAAAATTAAATTAAAAGGAAGATTCAAGAAAAGTATCATCTATGCTCTCCAAAATGAGTAAAGGACATGTATTAACCCTTAGAAATAAGTAAACATTATTGCCCCTTTGAAAAATTCCTCATTTTGTTAGTGCCTAACTATAATCAGATAACTTTGTTGCCATTAAAATAAGAAAAAAATAACTAAATCAATTAAGATGAGAATGAATATCAAATCATGCTTCAAAAGAAGCTTATTTATGATGAATTTGGAAGAGACATGACCCTATGAAAGTAAAAAAAAAAAAAAAAAAAATTTGATAAGGGAACTTTGAAAAATACTTTGAATTAATATAGCTATTTGCCTTTGTTTCCTTTGCTAGCAGTCATTTATCATTGGTTTCACATAAATAATATAAAATGGTCATATATTTTGTTGGCTCTTAAATATCAATAATAAAATCATATATTTAAATCAATAAGATGTGTTGAATTGCAATATATGCATCTGCATAAACATATAGCTCATTCTATCGTGAATATCATAAATTTTGTTATTTTTTTCAATTTCTTGAAAACTTAATTAAGTTTTCTTTTTCAATCTTATTTATACATTAACAAAAAGTGATAACACGATTAAGGTAGAAATAATTGAAAGGAAGAAAAAAAATTAAGTAATTTTATATTTATTATACTCTATAAGGATATAAATAGAATTTCATTTCATATTATATTATCAATGGATTTATATGATACTGGAAATAATTCATGGGTTCAAATGGGGCACTCGTATAAATTGAAAAAGACCTGGGTTTAAATTGGGGTCATATATCATTTAAGAAGCAAGCCATGTGTCATCAAAGCCCCATTTTATAAGCTTTATATATTAGTATAAGAATAAGAATGTTTAGAAAAAAAAACTGTTATAAGGAATCAAACGGATATGAGTAGGACATAAATGAATTTAAGTTTTTTTAGAAATGTGACACATACACGAGTTATTAATTGAGAAAATTGCAAGTGACGCTATAATTTTCTGTTAGCTACTGAAAAATAAATTGATCTTTAAAATTAAGAAATGAGGGGAAAAAATCACTCTCTTCTCTATGCAAAATATGCATGGAATTTTAATACAAATGGATTTTGTGTACTGAAATGGTTAATAGTCTGAAGAATTTTACCAAAAAACAGTATATAATATGTTACAATAATTTAGTTCAATATATTTGGTCTATAAGAGAATTTACAATCTAGGTTTTGTAATAAGCTAATGGAAAACATGAAGAAAATAGAACAAATAAGAAATATTTGATGCGTGGGAAAATCTGAATCATAAAACATTGAAAAGCAAAATGACTTGAATTCAACTGACTCAAATTGATCTGAAATCTCTGAATGACTCATAATCCAAATGCTCCCATATCGATGGTCTAAAATGAAAAAACATAACATAAATTTATAAACTGAAATATTTTTGTCTAAATCAAAAGATCATAACATAAATTCATAAACTCTATTTTCATCAGAAAAAAAATCACAAACTCTAACTACTATTTTCATGAAAGCCGATCCAAGGAATCTTAGGCTTATTAAAGAGACACTTGACAACCTCGCATGTTAATTGGGAAAAATATTCATGCACCACCATTGCCATTCCGGAAGATCTCTTTATTATGAGTTTTTTTAAGATACACATGATATGTTTTAAAAATTGAATATAAATCTCCTTCAATTGCAGTTTCTACAAGCATCATAATTTAGCAAATATCTCAACCCATCAAATATGGGTTGAATCTCCGCAAAAAAATAAAATAAAAGACCCACGTCATCTCTCCCTTCTCCATTGGTCCATCCAATTTCTTATTTTCTAACTTAACCACACGCTTCTTTTTTAAGGACGGTCCAGTTATCCAGATTATTTTATTTTAAGGCCAAATTTCATATGTACCCTGCAAAACCTCATAATTTCATATATATCCCTATAAAACTTTTGCAATCAAAGCATGGAGCATATTATTTCATTACAACACAAAGAACATAATCAAAGCCTGTGGCATTCTATTTCGTCGGCCGTGAAACCATCGCCATAACCACTATGCTTGGTTTGGCTAACAATCATTCAAAAAATGAACTGAGAAAACCATCTTAGTCTTTCAATTAAATTCTAAACATGTACAAATGCAAAGATATTAACCACATATATATTTTATTTTGTTAATTAATCCATTCCTTAAATTTCACATACAAAATGATCATACCATGAGTATCTCAGTATTCTACTCTATTTTATCGTATACTGGATTCTGCTTATGAGGCACCCAAAATATATAAATTCAGTTGGCCTGTTAGAGTAAAAAAAGGAAAAATTAGAAGGCTCCAGTCTAGCAGCCCACCGACCCAACAGCTTGAAAAAATAGTTTGGACTTGCGGGTTTAACAAGCTATTTCTTCTCTATCTGAAATCGCAAAATCTCAAGGTCAAGATAGACAAGTGGAACACTAAAGCTCGTTACTTTTAGCATTGAAGAATGTAGAAAAGTCCTTGCAAAAATAGTCATGACAGATGAGTTGCAGAAAAGTCCTTGCAAAAATAGTCATGACAGATGAGTTGCGATTTAAAGTAGTAGAAGGAGAGGGTTTTAAAATCTTTGTAAAAACTGTACAACCAAAATTCATTGAACCGTCTCGAGTAACTATTGTTAGGGATTGCTTGAAATTATTTGAGGAAGAGAAGTTAAAGTTAAAAAATATCCTAAAAGACCAACGTGTTTTCCTAACAACAGATACCTGGACATGAATCCAGAATTTAAATTATATGTGTCTCACGGCTCATTGGATTGATGATAAATGGCAGTTGCAAAAAATGATTCTTAATTTTTGCATGATTCCGGATCATAAAGGAGACACAATAAGTCAGGTCATAGAGTATTGTGTGATTGCTCGAGGCATTGGTGGAATATTCACAATAACAGTCGAAAATGCAAGTACTAACAATGGTGCAATTAACTATTTGAAACGAAAAATCAAGGATTGGAAGAATACAATTTTGGGGCATAAGTATTTGCACTTGCGATGTTGTGCACAAATAGTTAATCTTATTGTAAGAGATGATTTGGATGAACAATATGAATCGATTGGAAAAATTAGGAAGGTCGTGAAATATGTAAGGTCCTCCCCTAATAGCTTAGCTACTTAAAAACTTGCGTTGAAAAAGAGAAAATAGAGAGCAAAGGTTTGTTATGTCTAGATGTAGAAACTAGCTGGTGGAATTCCACCTACTTGATGTTGGAGAGCGCAGAGAAATTTGAAAGGGCCTTTGAAAAGCTAAGTGATAGATGGGAAGTACGTGTCATATTTCTTAGGCAGTGATGAAGATGTTGAAAAGGGAGAATGTGGGGCTAAAAAGGGAAACGGAAAAGGTAAAATTATTACACCACCGGGAGAAGGGGATTAGATCAAAGTTAGATGCTTCATTAAATTTCTTAAATTATTTTATGGGGTTACTTTGCGTCTCTCTGGATTAACCTATGCTACATCTAATATTTTCTTTCATGATCAACTTGTTGCCATGCAGACACGGATAAATCAGATGAGTAGAAGTGATGATTGGGAATTAAAAACTATGGCTGACTAATGAAAACAAAATTTGATAAATATTGGGAAAATCATGAAAATCTCAATTTCTTACTTTCTATAGCTTTAGTATTAGATCCTAGATACAAATTGAAGTATGTGAAATTTTGGTTTGAGAAAATGCACGACAGGGTTGTTGTGAACAATTTGACTATAAGGTCGAGTCTACTTTAGAGGGTTTGTACAAATATTATTTTGAGCACAGAATAAAAGAGAGTGGAAGTGCTAATGGGGGCGAGTCTTTAGAAGAGAGAGCCGGTTATTTTAATAAATGTTCGAATTTCATGGATGATGAAGATGATGACAACTATTGTGATTTTATGAAATCTCAATTTAAACAACATTTGATTGAAGAAAAATGTGTTGAAAGTAAATCGGAGGTAGCTAGGTATTTGATAGAGGCATGTGAAGGTGATGATGGAAAGTCTTTCGATATAATAGATTGGTGGAAGCGTTATGCCTCCAAATATCCCATTCTTTCTCTAATGGCAAAAGATATTCTCACCGTATCAGATTCGACGGTTTCTTCTGAATCAACTTTTAGCACCTGTGGATGAATTTGAGATCTTTTTTGAAGTTCTTTTGTCTCTGAAAACTGTTGAAGCGCTTATTTACGGTCAAAATTGGTTTCGATCTACATCGTTATCATATGAACTCCATGAAGAGTTAGAGAATGCAAAGAATTACGAGGCTCTTGCAAAAGGTAAATTTGTAACTTAGTTAAATGGTAAATGAAGTTGCGTATTATTTTTGTCATCTTATTTTTCATGGCAAAGACATTCATACTTTTCTTTCTTTTAGCAGATTCTACAATGCAAAAATCATCAAGTGGTGCTATTGCTTTGCATATTCGGGACAACTAGAAAGGTGATTTAGTATTTGCTAATTACTTAAGATGGTACAATTTCTACTTTATTCTGATACACAGAAAAAACATTAAGAATTTTTTTTTGCAGGTTGAAGCGTGGAGCTCTGGAACAATTTACAACATTTATTATATTAGTGATCTTCACTAAAGATTTACGAATTTAAGTTAAAATAAATTATATATTTTATTTTATTATGTATGTTTGAGTATGAATTTGTGCTTCGTTAAAAATAATTTCGCTAATTTATTTTTAAAATAATAAATTATTTTTATCTTTTTTGTATATTCTTGTGTCAAAATCATATGTTTTATTTGGTCAATATACGCTATAATAATATATACTTAGTAAAAGTTCAAAATCTTATCAACCCGCCCAAGAAAATTATAGTCGGATTTAAAAACTTGTTTAGTAGGATGGAACCTGCCCAAGAAAATTATGGTCGGGTTTAAAAAATTGTTTAGTAGGATGGGTTGGATCGGGTTGGAAAAATACAAACCCATTATTATTGAATTGGGTTGTAACTTTCATACAAAACCGACCAATGTACACTCCTTCCCAAAAGAGTAGAAATAAGGATGATGTCGCCTATCAAAACCACCAGTTTTGTCTGTCCCTCCACCGTGGTGTACTGATCCCGCGAGTACATAGGTTTGGAGCATGTAACTTTTCTTGCTCTGATACTGAACAAGAAGAAGAAGAGCCTCCTTTATATAGGTCAGGTTCAGCGAGGTGCAGTTTTCTTCATTCCTTTTTCTTTTCTTACTGTTTGATACTTTCCCTTCAATTGGTAGCGTTGGTTGGTTTTAGGTTTATACCAAATAGAGTCGTTGAACTGAATCATCACAATACTATATAATTTTAACCAATGTTGTCAATTGCTTTTGGCGGTGTGTTGCGTTTAGAATTTTCATACAGCAAATAGCATAAAGCGCAACGAGATTGCGGAGCTACATTTTTGTAGATGATAATATGTATAAATATATTTTTCTTATATACAACTACATAATATATACACTACAAAATCTAAAAGAAAAAATATACAATACTAAAATGTGATTAATATTAAAAATATTAACAACAAATATTTAAAATGTTCTTGCCAAAAATTATATGTCAAAAATTAAAATATGATTAATATTAAAATATTAAGATACAACATATTCATCAAAAAATGAAATTGCCGACCGCTACACCATAACACAAACAACACGCAATTACGGACCGCTTCACCGCTAAATCGTTGAAAAACACTACATATAATATAATATAACACAATATAATATAATAGAACACAAAACAACACAACACAACACAACACAAAACAACACAACACAACACAACACAACATAACACAACACAACACAACATAACACAACACAACATACACAACACAACACCACCCAACATGACACAACATAACACAACACACTACATATAATATAATATAATATAATATAATATAATATAATATAATATAATATAATATAATATAATATAATATAATATAATATAATATAATAATATAATATAATATAATATAACACAACACAACACAACCCAACATAACACAACACAACACCTCACAACATGACACAACATAACACAACACAACACAACATAATATAATATAATATAATATAATATAATATAATATAATATAATATAATATAATATAATATAATATAATATAATATAATATAAATTTTAATATAATATAATATAATATAATATAATATAATATAATATCATATAATATCATATCATATCATATAATATAAATTATAATATAATATAATATAATATAATATAATATAATATAATATAATATAATATAATATTTACTAGGAAAAAACTTGACAAAAAGTTAAGTTTTCAAAGTGGGAACTTTTGTATACAAAATTTACTAAAATTTGGAAAATATTTCTAATACTAGAAATTCCTAAAATGCATCTAAACATTCACTTACTAAAAGTAGGAAAATATTTCTAATATTAGATTAAACCAAACAAATACTAGCCATCCAAACAAGCTCTAAATATGAGTTTTTTGTGGTTAATCTCATTCATTTTTACCTTCTACCTCTTAACTCTCTCCAAGTTTCTCAAATTTGTCCCCAAATTGTCCAAAACCAAGATAGTTCCTGACATATATTTATCTGTTCTTTATTTGTTTATTCTCTTTTCTTTGACTTCTGTCTTTCACATATTTAAGCTTCAACACGATTGTTTTTATTGCAGGTTGCGTGACTGGTCAAAGCTGCCAAGAGATATAACCAACTTAAATACTGACAAAATACATCTCTACCCTTACCTCAAAACGTTTGGTGCTGCTTGTAAATAACTAACGTCCGCTTCGGAATTATCTTTGTTATACTTACCATATAATAAAATATGGCAATTGAATTAACATCAATATTTAGATTTCAATATTATCTATATCTATACTATCTATAGAAGGGGGAAGCAGTATGCACTTTTCAACAGTTAGCAAATGATCTGCTCCCACGTTTTTGGGACCCAATTTACAACCAAGAGGTAATATCACGTAGAGGTGGCAAACGGGCGGGTCGGGTCGGGTTCGGGTCGGGTCAATTCAGGTTCGGGTCAATTCGGGTTTCGGGTCAATTCGGGTCACGGGTCATTCGGGTCGCGGGTCGTTCGGGTCGCCGGTCGTTCGGGTCGCGGGTCATTTGGGTTTCGGGTCATTCGGGTTACGGGTCATTCGGGTTTCGGGTCATTCGGGTTCGGGTCATTTCGGGTTTCGGGTCATTCGGGTTCGGGTCGCGAGTCAGTTGACTTATGGTCAACGTCATATTATGGTCAAGAGTCACTCAGATTAGAGGTCGTTATTCATCCGAATTGATATTTCAGGTCATTTGAGTTATTCTGGTCAGTATTATCAGGTCAATTATGTTAGAACAAACCATAAAATTCTTAATTTCGAGATTTTTTGAATATTAAAACAAAAAAAAATTATTTTCGGGTCAAATCAGGCGGGTCATTCGGGTCACGGGTCAATTCGGGTCACGGGTCATTCGAGTCACGGGTCGTTCGGGTCGCGGGTCGTTCAGGTCGTGGGTCATTCGGGTTTCGGGTCGTTCGGGTCGCGGGTCGTTCGGGTTTCGGGTCGTTTCGGGTTCGTGTCGTTTCGGGTTTCGGGTCGCTCGGGTTCGGGTCGGGTCGGGCGGGTTTTTCGGGTCGGGTCAGATTTTGCCAGCTCTAATCACGTACCTTCCAAAAACTCAAAATATCAAATTTGCCCCTCTAAAATTGTAAATATCAAATTTACCCCCTGAAGTTCACTTTATATCAAATTTACCCAAAAACAATATTTCCATTTATATAAACAGACAATTTATGAAATTCCGATCTTACCCTTTGTCTATTTCCTCGCCTCCCTCTCCCTTTACTTGCCTTTTTTTTTCATTCGTGAAGCCACAGAGTAGACTCTTTTCTCCATTCGTGAAACCACTGAGTATACACCCTTCTCAACTCGCATTTTTTCTTCTATCGCCACTTTTCTTCACGACTGAATTACCGTCTCTCTTCTCCACGCATAACCACTCTCTCCTCTCTCACTCTCTCATTTTCATTATGTAACGGTGTATTTACTTTTTCTACTCAAAATAAATCGAATACCTGATCTGTAATTATTTTTATTAAATAATTAGAAATTTCAATATTTTTAGTTGCTTAGATTGCACAATTTCTCATCAGTGGTGGCGCTTTATTCATGGGGCCTCTATTGATTGTACCGTAAATCCTATTGCTGCTTATTGATTTAGAAATTACAACTTTTGGCGAATTTAAAGCTTCAATTCTCCATTATTGATGCTGTGTAGCTATTTTGATCAATTCTGGTGGGTAATTCATTTTCTTCTTTCCCCCCAATTTACTATTAAGCATTCAAATTCATTTTTGCTAAAAAAAACATTCAAATTCATTATTCTAGTAAGTGGTTATGAAAAAAAATGAAAAATTGTAGAACCCAACAGTCAAAAATTATTGTTATAGTAATTGTACAAGAACATGTAAATTGTCAAACCTCTCAACCTATTTATTTTTTATTATAGCTAAGCAAACAGTAGATCTGGAGAAATACTCTCAAATGATCAAATCCCCAATTTACACTGGATTCACTGGTAATCTATCAAAATACAAATTTCTTTTAAAGTTTATATAAAACAAAATTTCTTTTGTGATGTACCTTTTTCATGATTATTTCTATATTTTAGACAAGATTCTTATGATTTTTTTTCATTTCAGAATCATCGAGAGGAGTTTATATAAGCACGGACTACAACAAAGTCAGCTGGCTCTACTAAAAATGGTTGCAATTCAAAGAATTTCATGATTACATGATCTTTTTGAATATTTCATTTTCTCTAATTTGGTACTGTTTGGTACCGAGGAGTCTTCATTCTCCGTTTCAACTTGTTTTTATTTTCAATTAGTAAGTAAATGTAAAGATAGTTTGAGAAATGTGTTTTAATTGTCTGAGTATTTTTTGCTAATTTGTATGAATAAATTTGATACACAGATAGAAGATGTCAATGATGCAGTTCAAGAAGAAGTACTAGATGAACTAGATCCAGTCAGACTACCGCCTCACAATATGATGCTTAAAATTGACAGTTCGTTGATGCTCCTGCGCAATCTAGATCCCTCAATTTGAGGTTCGGATCCGATTTAGGTCTGAAAAGGGGGGCGAAGGCGGAGGCGATGGGAGGTGGAGCGGATCTGGATATGGATCCAATCAAACGGGTGGTTGATGGAGAAGAAGTGGTTGCTAATGGAGTTTGTAAGAAGGAATTGACTGAGCCTCAGTTGCTTACACTTCCCACTGTGCTGACCATTGGTAGGGTTCTTGCTGTTCCTCTTCTCATAACCAGTAAGTCTCGCTTCTTCTTCACAAAAATCATTGAAGTGATTCCAATTTTAATCAAGAAATGATTGTTCTATTGCAAATTGAACCTGAATACACTGTTGCTTTGCAACAGTAAATGAAAAGGTGCTTTAAGTTATGCGAAATTTCTCATTTTTTTGAAAAATTGAATTTCTGTAATACAACAGCACTCTATTTGAATTGAAATTAAGTTTCATCTCACTCAATTTTTTTTAAGCGAATAATAGAAATAAAAAAATAATAATATTAATTGGTCATATGAAAAAAACAGAGACAAAATAACGCTTTTCTTTCCCTCATTTATCTTAATCGAAACACATCATTGCTTAAGGTGAATTTACGATTTTATAAAAATATCTTTCATTCATGTGTTCGACACCTCTTTTCTTCATTGTTGGTCCTGATATTTTGGTACTACATATTTTCAGAGGTTTATTGATTACAAAATGATATATTGCGCAGCTATTGACTTGTATTGGAAATAAAAAAATAATAAAATCAATGATCGAAAATTGAAATAGAGTATAAACTGAGAGTATATGATTGTTGTTTGCTCTTGCTGTTTTATTAGAAAATTTAAGAATACATGGTACATAAGAGTATATTTCTATCCCCAAGCTGCAGTAACATATGCAAGATCAACTTTTGCAATCAATTAATTAGGTTGCTCTATTTTGTTAAAAAAAAAACTGTCTCTGTTCAATTCATGGTCAATAAGTCATCTACATTACACTACTTTTTCGGCAAATTTCCGTTCAATATTTTGATAATTATATTGTCATTTTAATTGAGTCTTAATTATTTCAGAGATCTAAGAAGTATCGAGTAATCCGAGGCCGTAATTTTGATGCATTGTTGAAATTTTAGTTTGTATAAATTTAGGTGGAGAAGTAAAAGAGGGAGAGGTCGAAGTCTCAGTCCATAGTGCTTTCTCTGATTCAAAATTTCAAGAGTTTTGGTTTTATAATTTTAGAAGAGGTAAATGCAAAAAAAATTAAGGTGGTTTATTTTATTTTTTTAATTCCTTTTCCTGTAAATATGAGTTCAATTTGCTTGGGAGAAATAGAGTGAGAATTTTGCAATTATACCCAATTTTGATGTTCAAAATCAAATTACTTTTGATTAATTGATATATTTTATAATATCATTCCATGATAAAGATAATATATTATTTTTTGTTGGTTGATTTATGTAATTTCATTCATGTTGTTTGTAGGTACAAATTGAGAGAATACGACTAAAAGCTCGAGTGCCCCAATTAGGAATAGTGTACTTATAAAAACGTGAGAATGAAATTCATCTATTTTTGTATACCGGATTTACTTTTTGCTATAGTTGTATATAAGAATTCCGTCCCATATGTTTAACAATACTAAAAACTAAAACAAGATTCTGAATCTAATACAAATATATATATATATATATATATATATATATATATATATATATATATATATATATATATATATATATATATATAGGTAGGCTACTCTAATAGCACCATAAGACTTGGTACTCTTACCTTTTTAACCATTGGATCGCATCAAGATTAGTGCCATCATTTAATATTTAACGGAGCAATCAATTGATAAACAGACGTTTATTGCCTTGTGTCATTATTGCAATGCTATCTATTTGTAAAGTATATAATAGGAAAGAAGATCAAACTCGGGTTCCTATGTTTGGTCAAATACGTGACAACCATAATACAACCTCATGGATGATAATTAATATAATATCAAGGAAAAGTTACAGAAAAATAAGATTATTTTTACATTACCTCGCTCATAAAACAATTTTGATGGAAACTAGATGGAGATCCTTCATAATCCATGAGAAAGAACTTCACCTTCGTCTGAGTAACAAGACAATGTAAATTGGCAAGAAACTAAATGATGCAGCATATATATTCTTTTATCATATTTCCTTTTATTTTAGTATTTAACAAGATTTAGTCATTTAGTATGTTTCCTAATCTATTATTTCCTTAGAATCAAGAAAGACAATTAACGTCTGTCAAAGATTTCATTGCCCTGTTAAATGTTAAATGATGACACTAATCTTGATGCGATCCAATGGTTAGAAAGGTAAGCGTACCAAGCCTTATGGTGCTAATAGAGTAGCCTAACTTAACTCTCTCTCTCTCTCTCTCTCTCTCTCTCTCTCTCTCTCTATATATATATATATATATATATATATATATATATATATATATATATAACTCTATATATATATATATATATATATATATATATATATATATATAGAGAGAGAGAGAGAGAGAGAGAGAGAGTTTTGCTAATAAGTTAATATTATTACCAAGGAGTTGGTACTAATAATTTGTAGACCCTTGGATCTGCTTTAATTTGTGTGCAACCCTTTGATCAACATATTTAGTAACTCTCTCTCTCTCTCTCTCTCTCTCTTTCACCTGAAAAGTAAATAAACCTTGAACTACAAAGGAAATAATCGCATAAATAGAAGTGCTTTTCCGAATATAGAAATTTTCTTCGATATTCCGATTTATTCTCTTCCAAAATATCTCTTATTTTCATATATTTAAAAAAACAGGGGTTTAAGAAGCTGTTAGCACGTTTTGATTGAATTTAGAGATTAAAGTATTTTTGTAAATTTAAATTTTATATGAATTTTAGTTTGAAATTTATTTGTATAGATTATGATATGTGAGTTCATTAATTTGTAATGGATATATATGAATGCGATTTGATTAAATTATATGAATAATGTTAGTATGCATTTTGATTAGAAAGTTTTATGAATTATTATTGTATGCATTTGATTTGAAATTTGTATGAATTTGTATGATGATAAAATTAAAGCAGATCAAACGGTCAAAAAATCGTTAGTATCAAACGCTTTGTACTAACATTAGTTTCCTAGACGGACTCTCTCTCTCTCTCTCTCTCTCTCTCTCTCTATATATATATATATATATATATATTTGTAATTTTCTTGCTATTTATTATTTTTTACATTGTACATTGTCATGTGATGAAAATTTGTATTTCAAATGCAAGTATGAATTAAATCGTTTTATTCCAGAATCTGGTATTTTATCACAATTGAACATTATTAAATATACATTTTGCTTAATCATATATCTGAAAATCCCTCAAATCAAACAAGCTCTATGTAACTTGCTTTTGAATTTTTGCAAATATTTCTTTCAATTTTTTTATACAAAATATATCTGACAAGTCATATTACAAAATATATTCAACAACATTGAAAAAACACATATCATTAATTGTTTGTGTGCCATAGCGAACGAACCCGGTAAGACCGAATTACCCTAATAATTAAACTGAAATGAAATGAATAAACCGAACAACAAAACCGAATGATATTAGAACTAGAATTTGAACAGAACCCGATTAACATATACAATACTTTTGAAATGTCAAATCTTAAATGTTTGTAGCAGTTCGTACGACAAAATGTGAGTAAAAAAAATTATGAAAAATATTGGATGTAGTAATTAGAAAAATAAAATGTGTATAGGATTGCAAGTTAAAAATTATACAATTATGTTTGTTAAAAAATGATGATATGTGCTGCTATAAAGTAACAATTATATGTTTATCTTCCCTGCATTTAACAAAAATGTCGCACAACACGCGCGTGCGATACACACATGCATCGCACGTGCCGAGTCTAATATTACTAAGAAATAAGAAATAAGAAATAGCACGAGTCAACAAATGAAATAATTCTACCTGATAAAATAAACAGTCAACCTTCCCTGCTTTTGCTTCCATATGACGAGCAAATCCAAACATGCACCTTCTTGGAAATGAAAAACTCAAAAACATACTGCTACACTTCTCACCCAAATAAAGAACTGAAATGTAACAATCGCCAAAAAACCATTTAAACAAACATCCACACAATTCAAAAAAATCTCCAAATTACATTTATTAAATTTCACAACAAAAATAAAATTAAGACTTTAAAGTTCTCATTTATTTCATAATCATTATTAAACTAAATGTTATTAAAATTGTGACGTCTCTCCACCCGTAACCCCAAGCTAATGATCCAAACCTAGGCACAAAATAAATATAAGGATGAGTACTGACTCAGTAAGGTATGAACAGAGGCCCAGCCGCATATACCAAAAATAGAATATTTTGAGTTTGATATAAAATAGGATAGCGAATATAAAATCAAGTAACAAGAGGTCATAAGTATAATAATTATATAATAATTGTGAAAAATACTTTTATTTCGGGATATTATCTTATTTCACTTTCAACTTCCACACACCTAACTCACACTAGATCATGCTCTGTGGCATCGAGTACGCGCACAGATACAAGTCTTTCCGAGCTCGTTATTGGGTGATCGGCGGCCCTAGTTTCGCTCTACTAAGTACGGCTTCTCACCTATGTGGATCAGCGGCCCTGGTTTCGCTCTACCAAGTACGGCTGCATTCTCTTAAATATCACTTTTCACACATCTCACTATATCCCGTAACTTGCTCAAAATATCTTTAAATATTATCTTTAAATTCTCATATTACTAAAAATATTAATTTGAGCCATATAAGCTCTATCTCATAAATAGAAGTTCAATATTAAATATTACTATCATTATAGAAACTAATAATATATATATAATATTTAAACGGAAGAACCAATATAGCCAAAGGAAAAGCATATACGGGCAAAACCTTACCTGAATAAATACAACTAGCAAACTCTCACGCGAAATCTTCGGGTCCCACAAACTCTTCCGCTTCTTTCGTAACCCTCTCAACTTCTTGGTCTTCCTCTAGCATGAACTCCTCCTCACGCGAATCTAATTATTTTAATTAATACTCATTACTAATCGATCTCGAACTTCGAACCGACAAGCTCACTTAATCTGATTATTTACGGAAAAAATACTTTCTGGACATTAAATGCAGAAACTAGTGGTGCCAATGAGTCAGAAATGTCCTAAAACATACAAATCGACTATTTATTCGTGAACTTTGAAGTTATGGTTAGAAAGATATGATTAAAACAAATTTCCTTATTAAATCGGAATTGAAATTCCAGTTTTATAAGAGTACACGAAATTTCAGATTCTCTCAAAAACAGTATTTCTCGTCACAGTTTTATAAATTCCAGATTTTATGAAAACAATATTTTTATTTCTCAAATTAAAGGTCCAGATTTCATTTGTTAAAAACTTTAAATGTACCATACTAGTGTCATAATACCCTATTCATAAATTTACTTATTAAAATTAATATTTTCTATTCATGACATATATATACGTATATAATTAGCTACTCAAATTTATTTTATCATTCCTTTAATTTGATAACGGATCCATAATGACAGAATAGTTATTAGTTAACTAAATGGATGCATGCAATATTTTCTAATTATCCAATCTAAAAGAATAAATAAATGATAAGGTGAGAAAGACTCACTATACTAAAAACAATAGAGGGGAGATTGCTTCAGATATGAGAGTGAAGAGAAGCAACAATGATTTGCCTAGAACCGATCTGTGTACACCGTCTCCACTTCTCCTAGTGAGGTCCACAATGCTCCACACTCACAAACTAATTGAAAGAGAGAAAAAGGACAATTTCTTGTCTTTTGTCTTTCGTGAATGACCAGGCAAAAAGAAAAAAGATGAGAGAGAGAATGAAAAGAACAAAACTTGGTTTGCTAGGATTTAAATGAGAATGATCGTAACATCCTGACCATCAATTACCTATTTACTCAGAAAATTAATCACAGCCTCAGATAATGCCTTTTAAGTTCCAAATTAAATCAGATCCGAAATTTTGGCACTTAGTAACGCTGTATATTTTGAACGCACAATAAAAGGAAGGGAACAGCTAATTTCTGCTGCCATTTTTGCACTTTAGTCCCTCAAAGTTAAAATAATCATAACTTTCAAAATACACCTCAGATTTTTATGATTCAAATTTCTAAATTCATTATTTAAAACATATGATTTATTGAGATACACTTTATTATTCCTCTACATATAAATTATTTTTGAAATAATGAAAATACCCCTACTACAAAATAATAATAAAAAAAAAATTACTTATTATAACAACTATCCCCCTAAAAGGATCGTTTGTCCCCAAACGATCTATATACTTGGTTCACTAAAAAGGTTTGGATATTTCTCTCGCATATCTGAGACTAGCTCCCAAGTCACTTCGCGTTCCATGTGATTTTTCCATTGCACTTTAACATAGGAGACAGTTCGCGTGCGAAGCACTTGATCCTTCCGATCAACAATACGAACTGGGTCTTCCTCGTAACTCAAATTCTTCTCTATAGTTAAGGAGCCATAATCGACTACATGACTCGGATCGTGAATATATTTCCTCAACATCGACATACGAAATACATCGTGTACTCCTGACAAAACCGGGGGTAGAGCCAGCTGATACGCCACTTCTCCAATTCGTTTGAGAATCTCGAAAGGTCCAATAAATCGGGGGTTTAGTTTTCCTCGCATGTGAAACCTCACTGTTCCTTTTGCTGGGGATACTTTTAAAAATACCTTATTTCCTACCGCAAACTCCACTTCTCTTCGTTTCGGATTGGCATAATGTCGCTGCCTTTGCCGAGTCGCTTCGATCTTCTTCTGAATTAATTCAACCTTTTCTACACTTTCCTGAATTAATTCCGGAATTGTCGGGTCTTGTACACCCACTGGTTCCCAACACAATGGTGTTCTACACCGCGTCCCATACAACGCCTCGAATGGCGACATGCCAATACTAGCGTGATAACTATTATTATACGAGAATTCAATCAGTGGCAAATGTTGATCCCAATAACCTCCCATCTCAAGAACACACGCCCTCAACATATCCTCGAGGGTCTGAATCGTCCACTCTGACTGACCATCGGTTTGCGGATGATAAGCCGTAGAAAAATTCAGCTTCGTACCTAAGCCTTTATCCACTGAATGCCAATACTGAGATACAAACCTCGGGTCTCGATCTGATACAATCAGAACTGGTATTCCGTGCAAGCACACAATACGATCAATATACATCTGTGCCATCTTCTCTAGTGGGGTTCCTAACCTGAATGGTATGAAATGAGCCACCTTGGTGAGGCGATCCACTATCACCCAGATTGCATTATTCTTATTTAGTGTCGCTGGAAAACCTGTAACGAAATCCATCGTTATTTCTTGCCACTTTCCTTTTGGTATGGGTAATGGTTGCGATAGCTCTGCTTTCTTCTTCCTTTCCGCTTTAATCTGCTGGCACACTAAACACTTCTCTACATATTGTGCTATCTCCCATTTCATTCTTCTCCACCAAAAGCTTTTCTTGAGGTCTCGATACATCTTCGTTTCTCCCGGATGAACCGAATACCGAGAGGAATGTGCTTCCGCCAATATCGCCTTTTTAATATTCGGAATATTCGGAACACACAACCGATTACCAACTCGTAGCACCTCTTCAGAGTCACATCTAAATTCCCGATATATTCCTTCTTGTTGGGTTTCGGACGTGCATAACGCAGCGGAAAACAAAAAATTTCGTCCAAAACCAATCCGAGGATCCGTGCGTATCGGTTAAATCAAAGAAATAAATCTTAAAGATACCTTTCGGATTACGCTTAATCCGTGACGCTCAAATCATGCGTGTTGTCCAAGCGCCTCTAAACCGGTTACCGTCCTAACCGATTTTCCGTCCATCTAGTCCGTCCAGGTCGTATCGTGCGGAATCCATCTACCGCACACACAATCAGTCTTCACCGAAACTCTCAACAAGCCGTTCTCATCTTCTTAGGCCGAATAGATCACAAGCGCCGAAAATACGAACGCCTCTACCGGTATCCACACGAACATTCTTAAAACGGGAAGAAAAACAATATATATGCTAGTAGCTTGTTCTTCTCTTGCACAAGAAAACTCTTTTTCATTTTCTTATTTTGTCTCACAAAAGATGTATATTTCTCTCATATAATTGCACCCTTTCATTTTTTCATATAAAAGGAAAGCACCCTTTAGTAATTTTGTCACACAAATGAGAAAGGATATTTTCTCTCTTTTTGTCTCACAAAAGAGAATGAGAAATAATGAGAGAGAGAATCATTTGGTACAATGAATTTGGAGCCCTCTATGTCCTTATATAGAGGTGAAGAGTCATGTCTATTCACACTAAAAAATGTGTATGACATCACTCATCATTATCCACATATCATCATCTAGACTCTTCTAGATTACATGATCTTGTGTGCTCATAGTCTTTATATACATATATATCACATCTTATCACATAAGATGACAATATCTTTTGTGTCATTCTTATGCAACTCATCATATAAGTCGCTAGGATTTTCTGCACCCGTTTTAGTTTGTTCTTTGTTTGTGACCCTGTAGGTTCACTTAATGTTGGCAATAGACTTGAAAGTCTATAAATCATGAGCAGACTCTAGCAAGCCATCATGACTACCCAATTTAAGTGAATATCGGTGATCCGATTTACCTAATCAACAATCACGTATTTAGTCCCTTTGTCACGCGATATCTATATCGATCATAAGGCATGTAATACGCCATCCTTATATTAATCGAATTAATATTTCTTGATCCCGAATTAAACTGAACAAGAACAAATGACATTAATAACTCTTATTAATTCATTTGAGTATGGCCATACATTTCTTCAGTTCAATTCATCAAGAGGCCTAAAGATATCTCTCTCATTTATGAGAGGAACAAATCCCGTCTTGATTGCACTCATCCCTCTACATGATTCATTGTATACCTAATCATAACCGTTATGACCACCCGGTTAAAGGCAGTGTTAGATTATATTAAAGTATAAAATTACTCATGTTGGGAACCGAGACAATCTCAGGTCAAAGGACTATAAATACTTTATGTTACAAGAATCGCTAATGACGTAAAACATGTAGCATTCTTATGGCGGGTCAGTCCAGTATATGGTCTCTAACATATACCTATATTAATGACTTGATAACTATTTATCCATGATAAGTAAAACATAATAATCAGTCAACTAATATACTGGTGACATTTATAGCTTGTATATAAATATATATATTTATTTATATCCGCAAGTATATTTGTCTCCACAAATATCCTATAAATGACTAGGGACGATTTAGAATAGCATTCATAACACTTTATAGTTTTACTATCAAAGTCACACACTTTGATGACATAAAGTTGAATTGCATATTCATGGTCTATTTTAATTATATTAAAATAACCTATACGCACATATTATATGAAATATCTTAGAATAAATATTATGTTTGTTATTACAATCCATCATCTAGGTCACAAACACTTTGGCCTAGGGCATAACACCATCACTTCTATCATCATCTCCTTAATCTTTATAAAACCCGGATCATTATCTTGTGCATTACGTATCTCATCTAACAAACTCGGCCTAATAACAAGACTCGCCACAACAGCCTCATCACCCGGTAACTCCAACTCAATATCCATCTTTCTTAGGTCATCCAAAATGCGTCTATCGTGAACAATACAAGCCGACATTGTCGCATACCTCTTCCTACTTAAAGCATCCGCTACAACATTCGCTTTTCCTGGGTGATACTCTACGCTAATGTCGTAATCGTTCATCAACTCAAGCCATCTTCGTTGACGAAGATTCAACTCCTTATGTGATAAAATATATTTAAGACTCCTGTGATCAGTAAACATATTACACCGCTCGCCATAAAGATAGTGCCTCCAAATCTTCAAAGCAAACATAATCGCCGCTAACTCCAAATCGTGGGTAGGATAATTCTCCTCGTACGGTTTGAGTTGTCTCGAAGCATACGCGATTACATTCTTGCCTTGCATTAATACACACCCGAGACCTTGGAGGGAAGCATCACTGTAAACCGAGAACTCCTTCCCCGGTTCTGGTACCACTAGAACAGGAGCTGAAACCAACTTCTTCCTCAACTCTTCAAAACTTTTCTGGCACGTCTCATCCCACACAAACTTTACATCCTTCCTCATCAGCTTACTCATCGGTAACGCTATCTTTGCGAATCCATCCACAAAGCGTCTATAATACCCGGCTAAACCCAAGAAACTACGCACTTCCGTTACATTCATTGGTGGTTTCCAATTCACCACTGCTTCAATCTTCTTTGGATCCACTGATAAACCATCCTTCGAAATCACATGGCCTAAAAATGACACACTCGGAAGCCAAAACTCGCACTTCTTGAACTTCGCATACAACTGGTGGTCTAACAAGGTTTGCAACACCACTCTCAGATGTTCCTCGTGTTCCTTCTCGTTCTTTGAATAAATCAAAATATCATCGATAAACACAATTACAAAAGAATCGAGATAAGGTTTGAAGACTCGATTCATTAAGTCCATAAAAGCTGCCGGTGCATTGGTCAATCATAACGACATCACCAGAAACTCGTAATGTCCATACCGCGTGCGGAATGCGGTCTTTGGTATATCCTCCGATTTAATTTTCAGCTGATGATAGCCGGTACGTAAATCAATCTTCGAGAAAACCTGAGCCCCTTGTAACTAGTCAAATAGGTCATCGATTCGGGGTAAAGGGTACTTGTTCTTCACTGTAACCTTATTGAGCTCGCGGTAGTCGATACATAACCGCATAGAACCATCCTTCTTCTTCACAAACAAAACGGGTGCTCCCCACGGTGAAACACTAGGTCGAATAAACCCTAACTTCAACAACTCGTCCAACTGACTTTTCAATTCCTTCAACTCCACCGGTGCCATACGATAAGGAGCCCAGGAAATAAGTCCTGTGCCCGGAGCTAGATCGATCGCAAACTCCACAACTCGATCTGGGGGTAAACCAGGAAGTTCATCAGGAAATACTCCAGGAAACTCACACATCACTGGAATATCCTTCAATTTGTTTTCCGCAGGTGAAGTCACCTGAATGGATGCTACTAACGCCGCACACTTAGCTCGCACAAATTTCTTCTCATGCTTCATAGAAATAAGAGGACCTCCAAATTCTAATTGTCGGGTTGAAAAATTAAATTTCTCACCATTGGGTAATTGGAAGATCATCATTTGTTGTCGACACACAATTACCGCATTATGCCGAACGAGCCAATCCATACCCAATATAACCTCAAAGTCTCGCATATCCATCATTACGAGATCAACTGACAATCTATGGTCGCCAATTTTCACAGTTTTGGCTTTGCACACTCGGTTTGCTACAACCGAGCCTCTTACTGGGGTTCCCACTGCTATCGACTCATTACTAACTTCTGTATTCCAACCATGCTCATGCACAAATGATGACGCTACGAATGATGATGATGCACCCGAATCAAAGAGCACATAAGCTAGGACGGATGAAATAAAAACGGTACCTGCGATGACATTGGTAACCTCTACCTCATTATCATGCTGGATGGCGTACATTGTTGCACGGTTGTTCGGCTTGCCGCTGGAACCTCCAACTCGCTGTTGAGATGGACGAGAGGCAGGGGGCCTCTGATTCCCAAACTTCCCCTTGTTCAGACACTGATTCGCCATATGACCCGCCTGATCGCAAATGTAACACTTCCGGCTTTTGTGGAAACACTCTCCTCGGTGCCTCCTCTGACATATCGAACAAGGTGGTATTTCGGGTCCGTCGTAAGCACGGGTTGGTACTGCTCCACGAAAAGTGTAAGGTGCCGGTTTCGGTGGTTTCTTTGAATGACGCTCGTGCCTTTCCATCCTCATCTTGTATGATTGACGTCTATCCCGTTCCACACCAATCGCCACATTCACCACCTCTACTATCGTTCCCAAACTGTGTGGCCTCACAATAGTTGCCAAATCTGGATCCAACCCATCAATGAATCGGGCCACACGCTCCTCCGCATCCACAACCGAACTACCTCCGAATATGGAAAGTCGATGCCACTCCTCGGAATACTCTTGCACGCTCATATTACCCTGCTTCAGATTCTCGAACTCCTGCTTGCGAGCGTGCCGAAGGTTTTGCGGAAAGTGATGCTTGAAGAATTCATCCTCGAACCATTTCCACGGTATAGTTTCGCGTGGATGTTTCTCTTCATAACCCATCTTTTGCAAATTCCACCATGAATCTGCTCGTCCAGAAAGCATGTGCGTAGCCAACCGCACCTTATCCTCCTCCGGACACTTCATCGCATCCAACTTCTTGCGCACGTGTTGTAGCCATGCGTATGCATCATCCGGGTTAGATGAACCCGAAAAGGAATCCGGCTTCGTACCCAAGAATGACTTTAGAAGATCCTGGGTATTTCCTTGACCTGCTCGAGATGATTGTCCGTTGTCCCGGGATTCCTGCTAAATCAGTTGCCTCATGAGCGCCAAAAATTCATTCGCCGAAGGCGTCATGGTGGTGACTGGTATTGCTCCACCAGTTGAATTGTTCAAGTTTTCACCGTTGTTGGAACCGTCAGACATCTTCCTAAATTACATTGAGACACTCACTCTTAGGATAAACTATTTTTTTTTTTTTTTTTGCTTGCAGATTCAATAAATCTAAACTAGCCCCATCCCACTCTCACTCACGCGCGTTTATTTAGAATCTATTTCGAGTTTTGTGGATCGTGTTGCTCTGATATCATTAAAGTTGTTACACCCCTGACCCAAATAAAGGACTGAAATGTAACAACTGCCAAAAAGACATTTAAACAAACATCCACATAATTCAAAAAAAATCTCCAAATTACATTTATTAAATTTCACAACAAAAATAAAATTGAGACTTTAAAGTTCTCATTTATTTCATAATTATTATTAAACTAAATATTATTAAAATTGTGACGTCTCTCCACCCGTAACCCCAAGCTAATGATCCAAACCTGGGCACAAAATAAATATAAGGACGAGTACTGACTCAGTAAGGTATGAAAAGAGGCGCAGCCGCATATACCAAAAATAGAATATTTTGAGTTTGATATAAAATACGATAGCGAATATAAAATCAAGTAACAAGAGGTCATAAGTATAATATAGTATAATAATTATATAATAATTGTGAAAAATACTTTTATTTCGGGATATTATCTTATTTCACTATCAACTTCCACACACCTAACACACACTAGATCATGCTCTGTGGCATCGAGTACGCGCACAGATACAAGTCTTTCCGAGCTCGTTATTAGGTGATCGGCGGCCCTAGTTTCGCTCTACTAAGTACGGCTTCTCACCTATGTGAATCAGCGGCCCTGATTTCGCTCTACCAAGTACGGCTGCATTCTCTTAAATATCACTTTTCACACATCTCACTATATCCCGTAACTTACTCAAAATATCTTTAAATATTATCTTTAAATTCTCATATTACTAAAAATATTAATTTGAGCCATATAAGCTCTATCTCATAAATAGAAGTTCAATATTAAATATTACTATCATTATAGAAACTAATAATATATATATAATATTTAAACGGAAGAACCAATATAGCCAAAGGAAAAGCATATATGGGCAAAACCTTACCTGAATAAATACAACTAGCAAACTCTCACGCGAAATCTTCGGGTCCCACAAACTCTTCCGCTTCTTTCGTAACCCTCTCAACTTCTTGGTCTTCCTCTAGCATGTACTCCTCCTCACGCGAATCTAATTATTTTAATTAATACTCATTACTAATCGATCTCGAACTTCGAACCGACAAGCTCACTTAATCTGATTATTTACGGAAAAATACTTTCTGGACATTAAATGCAGAAACTAATGATGCCAATGAGTCAGAAATGTCCTAAAACATACAAATCGACTATTTATTCGTGAACTTTGAAGCTATGGTTAGAAAGATATGATTAAAACAAATTTCCTTATTAAATCGGAATTGAAATTCCAGCTTTATAAGAGTACACGAAATTCCAGATTCTCTCAAAAACAGTATTCCTCGTCGCAGTTTTATAAATTCCAGATTTTATGAAAACAATATTTTTATTTCTCAAATTAAAGGTTCAGATTTCATTTGTTAAAAACTTTAAATATACCATACTAGCATAGATATGAATTATCTAGTAAATAATAAGAATTCTGATATTAATTTGTCATAATATATTATAAGAAAATAGTGTCATAATACCCTATTCATAAATTTACTTATTAAAATTAATATTTTCTATTCATGACATATATATACGTATATAATTAGCTACTCAAATTTATTTTATCATTCCTTTAATTTGATAACGGATCCATAATGACAGAATAGTTATTAGTCAACTAAATGGATGATACAACATTTTCTAATTATTCATTCTAAAAGAATAAATAAATGATAAGGTGAGAAAGACTCACTATACTAAAAACGATAGAGGGGAGATTGCTTCAGATATGAGAGTGAAGAGAAGCAACAATGATTTGCCTAGAACCAATCCGTGTACATCGTCTCCACTTCTCCTAGTGAGGTCCACTATACTCCACACTCACAAACTAATTGAAGGAGAGAAAAAAGACAATTTCTTATCTTTTGTCTTTGGTGAATGACCAGGCAAAAAGAAAAAAGATGAGAGAGAGAATGAAAAGAACAAAACTTGGTTTGCTAGAATTTAAATGAGAATGATCGTAACAGCCTGTCCATCAATTACCCATTTACTCAGAAAATTAATCACAGCCTCAGATAATGCCTTTTAAGTTCCAAATTAAATTAGATCCGAAATTTTAGCACTTACTAACGCTATATATTTTGAACGCACAATAAAAGGAAGGGAACAGCTAATTTCTGATGCCATTTTTGCACTTTAGTCCCTCAAAGTTAAAATAATCATAACTTTCAAAATACACCTCAGATTTTTATGATTCAAATTTCTAAATTCATTATTTAAAGCATATGATTTATTGAGATACACTTTATTATTCCTCTACATATAAATTATTTTTGAAATTACGTAAATATCCCTACTACAAAATAATAATAAAAAAAAAATTACTTATTATAACACATACCACCTAAATACTCCAGAAATCCAAGACCGTTGGATTTGCAGCTCGTCTAACGGCTGACTCGCTCTGAATGACAAAACCCTACATCTCTCTCTCTTCAACTCTTTAACGCACGCCCACAAAAACTATCCTCATCCAATTCCAATTGTTGATAATTCACGAAACGATCCGGCCGGTTACATTCACAGAGTCGTTTTATCATGTGGCCCTTCTTGTTCAGACTGTTTTGTGGCCGTTATTTTCTCGGATTACGACAGGCTTGCGATCTGGAAACTCGGAGCGGGACGACAATGGACTGTGGCCACATCCAATCCAGAATTATACGTTGGCGACTTATATCAACAGTATGAGGATGTACTATTTTACCAAGGGAGAATATTCGTGGTTCAAGCATGTTGGGGATTGACGGCGTTCAATTACAGTGAAAACTGCGATTTAATGTCAATAGATTTGTTAAGATGAATAAAGCTTTTAATGTCAATAATCCTTCTCGCTGTTTGAAGTTTATCGATTTGAGCCGAACGGGAAATCGTCGATAAGAGTTAACGATTTGGGGGAGAAATCGTTGTTTTTGGGGCCGAACGATTCTGTATTTGTTTCGACGAAAGAGTCTTCTTGGTGCGAGCCCTATTGTGTTTATTTTACTCAGCATAAATGGGACCGGCATGGCTACCAGTGGGACAATGGCATGTTTAGTTTGAAAGAGAATCGTGTGGTTGGGAAATTTGATATTGAACACTCGCTTTCTTTCTGGCCCACATCTGCTTTGTGGTATAGGCCAAAGATTTAGTCATTCTGGGTCGGGTTTGAGTTTTTTTTTTTTTTTTTTTTTTTTTTTTTTTTTGTAGTTATATCTCTTTACTTGCCACTATGCCAGTCCATAAGTGCTACAGTGTTTCGTACTCTTTTCATATGGCATCGTGCTCTTCTTTCATATCATATTATAGAGGAATAAAATGTTATGTTACAGTGGAACTCAAATACATGCTAAAACTCTGATATTTTGCTCGCAATCTTTTGTCAGGCACACAAAATAATCCAACATTTATATTGCAGCAGTAATCAATTGAAAAAAGATAAACTTAACATTAAAATTAGAAGAAAATTTTGAGTGCAAATAAAAAAACAGCATGCACAAACTGACAGAACAAAACATGATATTTTTACCTTCTCTGTACATAACCACAGAACCTCGACATAAGAACTGCAAAAGACACATTAGCCCCAGTTAATGTGAACAAAATCTAGTTTTTTAACAACAACTCTACTGTCTAATGTAGGATTTAACAAAGCAAAAACCCTAGATTAAATCAAACCTACATTTTTTTAAAAACCATAATCGTTCATTCATTACAGCATCCTGATCCGCATTCTTCTCAATCCACAGATGCTTAAGAATCTCCTGTATAGACAGCCTCTTTGAAGACTCCTTCACCAAAAGCTACATTTCAGCAACAAAAAACCATAATTATAAAAATCAAATACACTAAATCTAATTTTTTCAAACGAAACATGCTAATTTTAGGGTTTATTAAAACAAGTACCTTGGAAATAAGATCCTTAGCTTCATCAGAAACATAATAAGTAGACGGGAACTTCAAATCAACCTTGATTATCCTATCAAACCAAAAAAAATCATTAAACATCCAATTGTGTCTGTTTATAGCTCGATTAACATCCTATCAAGAAACAAACTCTCACTACTATCTACACGTGCACATACGGCAACATACATATTCACACATCCATATTCCATATATGATCATTTTCACATGTACTACAATTTACCTTCTCAGAGTGTCGTGTTGATCTGCTGACTCAAAAGGAGGCATCCCGTACAAAAACTCATAGCACAAAATTCCTAAAGTCCAATTGTTGACGCCGTGGTCGTGGGCCTTCTTCACGACCATCTCGGGAGCGAGGTAGTCGATCGTGCCGCACATCGTGTGCCTTTTGGTTTGAGATTGTACCGCCCACCCGAAATCCGCTATTTTTATCCGACCCTGTAAAAGAGAAAAAATAAAATTATTTTAATTTGGCATGTTTGGTATTATGTGGTTTTAGATGGGGGTATTTGGTAATTTTTGGATTTGGAAGGTGGTATTTGGTTGACTAGGTTTGGAAAGGTTTTGTAAAGATTTTTGAAGAGCATGTTTGGTAATTGTTGGATAGCTGAAATATTGAAGAATAACGAATAAAGAATAATTTTGTGTATGAAATATTGAAGAATAACGAATAAAGAATAATATTGTGTAGAATAAAAAGGAAAAGTACTAACTTCATGATCGAGTAGTAAGTTTTCAGGCTTGATGTCTCTATGTATGACATGTTTTTCATGGCAATACATCAAAGCTTTTGCAAGACTTGCTACATACTTTTCTCCACATAAAATAAAAAATAAAATCATTAATTAGCAAAAATAATAACAATAATAATAATGATAATAATAATAAACTGTAGTTGGAAAAGAATATATAAAATAAAAAGATAAAAACGCAAAGCATATTTGCCTTTTAAAAGATCATATTTGCCGGTCTGCACAAATTTAGATGCTTAATGGTGATAAATTTTGAGTATTTTGAAAGGAACATAAAATATTGGCAGTAACTCAAAAATTCTCAATTTTACAAGATCAAATTTAACATGTAATTAATTAAATTGAATTTTATTAACTAAAAGGTAAGCATTAATAAATTCCTAACATTTAGAAGCCCAAATTGGACACACTCAATTTCTCAAAGGGCATAAATGAAATTCCTCAAAAACAAAAGGGGCAATCTGAATAAAAAAATCAGTGGCAGCGCGTTTTTCGGAGAAATGATGGCTCGATCTGAGCAGCTTATACAGCTCGCCGTTCAATGCAAACTCCAAAATGAGAAAGACACGTGTCGTTTGGGTGATCCAATGAGCTCTGAATCTTGATCTCTCTCTTCAAATGGTCGTAGAAATTGTATTTGTCTAGTTTCTCTTTGTAGATTACTTTCAGAGCAATTGGGTAGCCGCTCTGTAAAAGAAAATTTTGCGAATATTGTGATGTTGGATTGAGAAATTAATCAAATAAAGAGATTTGACAAGAAATTAGCAATAAAATGGAAATTACTGTGAATTTGAATGATCGATTCAAATTGGAAGTAGTGTAGATGGAAAGTACTTATAATTTGAATGATAAATTTGATTGGAAGTAGTGTAGAATGTCAAATTTGAAGTTTGAGAAAGAATTTTAGAATGTAATTAAGGTCAATACAACTCAATCTTGCATTCTTATCGCTGAAGTTTCTGAATCAGAGAACTAAATAGGAGTCTAGGGGTTTTGAACAGCACAAAAACGAACTGGAGGCGAGAGAGAGAGAGAGACCTGGACTTCGCGAGCGAGATAGACATTACCGAACTTGCCCTCGCCGATGGGCCGTCCGATCTCAAAATCGTCGAGCGTCCAGCATTCGGAGGAGTCCCCGTCGTTCGCCTTCGCCATTGGTGACTGTCAAGTGTATTGAGAGAGAGAGAGAGAGAGGAACTGTTGGCGGATCGTTTTGGAGTGTTTTCAAATTTCGAAAAGAAGGGAGAAAGAAATTTTTTTTGTGATTTTTATAAATCGGCCTCTGGACTTGAAATGGGCCTCATTTAATAGGTTGCAAAAGAATTTATTTCTATTTTTTTAAGCAAGTTACACATGAAATATTTTATTCAGAGAGAGGAATATGTTCTTCCAATAAAAATTTGTGGAGCTAATTAATCCCAACTCTTACTTTTCACCTACTTTTGAGCCTTCTCAAAAGACCACATCATCACTTTTATCTCGACTGTTCGATCAATTTTTTTTGTCTAATCTTAGCCATTCATTTTCTCAAATTTATTGATATTTTATGGCAACATTTATGTGGTTATTAAAACATAAGCATATGATTGGTTAAATTGATGTTTTGTGTTCCATATCCGATTTAGTGAGAACCGTTGTGAGTTTGTTTGTGACCATCAGATCTTAATTAGATGATTTCAATGAATCATGGTGCAAAGTTATGTTCAATTATTAAAACCAATAGTTAATGAAGAGTTCACTCATTAAAATATAAATAATTTTTCTTTGCTTCTTTAAAAAATTATAATTCTTAATAAAATATTTTATTTTTAATGTTAAAATCATCAAATTTAAATTTGTTGAAATTTTCTCTTTATTTGGAGTTCCATATTGTTATGGTTCCAATTTTTTTTTTTGCTAAAATATGTGAATATAGACTATATAAATAAAGATGTACAAAAATGATATGCTCATTAACTTATACTTTATACCTTATTTTTCATCTCTCTTCGAGTATTCTCAAGAGTTCTATTATCAATTTTATCTCAGCCGTTGGATAAATATTTTTTGAAATCTTAACTTTTCATTTAAATTATTACCACAATATCACATAAAGATATATTATTATGATTCAAATTTTATTTTTTCTTGATAAAATATGTTAATATAGACTATATAAAGAATATGTAATAAAAATATAAAATTATAAGCTCATTTACTCTTATGATATTCTTTTACTCCTCTTTGAAAATTCTCAAGAGAACTATTATCAATTTTCTCTCAGTGTCGAATCAAAAATTTTATCAAATCTTAGCTTTTAATTGAAATTATTATCATAATATCACATGATTAGTTAAATTGATGTTCAGTGTTATATTTCCGTTATGTGAGAACTATCATCTCAAACAAAATTTCAGAATATTGAAAATTATATTATATTATTTAATGTATTACGGGTTTCATAATAAAATATAAATAATACATACCATTTTAACATCTAAAAATATATGAAAAATAGCGGTGATAAAGTTTTGAAGAAAATGAGTAATGTTACATTTTTCTATGTATCAGCAAATGTTTCCCATATATATAATATTAAATATAATAATAATTATTTTTTTTTTAAGTTAATCATCTATAATTTAATCTTATGTATTTTCAACTAAATTTTTTGAAATAAATCATCATGCATTTGATTTTTCTGATCTCATTAATCTAATCGTGATTAATACTTAATTTATTTTTTCAATATAATATATCAAGACATAATGACATAGGAAGATCAAAGACAACAATTTTGAATTCTCATGTATAATTTATGTACTATGGATTCACAAACTTTAATTTTGAATTTTCATAATTTCAAGTTATACATTATTAGATTGAAATAACTATTAAAATTGAAATACACGCCGCGAAGCGCGAGCATTATCCTATTATATTATTAATCTTTTTAGCATAATTTTTATGTATAGTAAGTATATAATAAAAAAGTTTCAGATTAGTTAAACGGCTCTGTGTTGCAATTAGTGGCGGCATCAAATATAATGTGCTATTTCTTGGTAAATTAATTTTCTCAAAAATCGCAAGAAAAGAATTTGGAAGAACAAATTAATCATAATAAATACAAACATTATGATGATCATTAAACACATTACACCATTTATTCCTAAATAAAAACTCACATCAAGAGATCAAAACTGTAGCCGAATAAAGTCTACAGACTCTACAACGCACACCCATGCATGCACATTTCTAATAACGATGAACAAGCACAAATTACAAAAACTCAATTATGAACACAACAAGATAATTTAAATCGACAACTCAAGGAAAAGTGCCACATTTCTCCGGATAATTTCACAACTCATATCAGTTCATTTCCAATAACCGAACTGCGGCCTGTTAACAGACAAACTCTCCGGTAAAGGATCCAATTCATATTGGTTCATTTCATGTTCAAACCCTAATTCTACCCTATCATTCTCAAAATGACATGTCGGTTCCACATCATGTTGCTGACGTATGTAATTGTAACCACTGACAGGAATCTGAGCATTCAGGAAGCTGGGGCTAGGGTTCCGTGAGGTATGGTTCTGTAACGAGTCCAAAGCTACATATTTTGGCTTTGAATTTGTTGGTGTGATTGGATCCGGCTTGTTTTATCTTTCTGGAACCACAACCTGTTGTAGAAAATAAACTTAATTTGTCAGTTATCTGATTAAAAGTTAGTAAACAATAGTACAGAATTTCTTCTTTGTTATTAAGTACATACCGACTGGTACATTGCGTAGGGTTCCACCGCGAGTCCAGTATCGGCGACAGGAACGACAGAATGGTAATGGAGTTGAAGGTGAGGAAGAAGATGGTGTTGTGTTCATTTTTATTTTGAATATTTATTTGCCGATCATCAATGGAGGTTTTGTTGGAGAGAAGAAGAGAGAGTGCTGGTTTGATTATGAGAGGAAGGTTGGTGGTGGTTTATATATACTAGGATAATGCTCGCGTTTCGCGGCGAGTATTTCAATTTTAATAGTTATTTCAATTCAATAATGTATAACTTACAATTATAAAAATTCAAAATTAAAGTTTCTGAATCTATAGTACATAAATAATACATGCGAATTCAAAATTATTGTCTTTGATCTTTTTATGTCATTATGTCTTGATATATTATATTAGAAAAATAAATTAAGAATTAATCAGGTTTAGATGAATGAGATCAGAAAAAATCAAATGCATGATGATTTATTTCGGAGAATTTAGTTGAAACTACATAAGATTAAATTATAGATGATTAACTTTAAAAAAAAATAAAAAATAATAATTATATTTAATATTATATATATGGAAAAAATATGTATACTACATAAAAAAATGTAACATTCCTCATTTTCTTCAAAAATTTGTCACCACTATTTTTCTTTTTTTTTTAGATGTTAAAATGGTATGGATTACACATTGTTATTATGCAACCCGTAATATATTAAGTAATATAATATAGTTTTCTTGAAATTTTATTTGAGATGATAGTTCTCACATAACGGAAATATAATACTGACATTAATCTAACTAATTATGTGATATTATGATAATAATTTAAATTAAAAGTAAGATTTAATAAATTTTTTGATTTGACACGGAGTGAAAACTGATAATAGTTCTCTAGAGAATTTTCAAAGAGTGGTAAAAGAATATTATAAAAGTAAATGAGTTTGTCATTTTATATTTTTATTACATATTATTTTATATAGTCTATATTCATATATTTTATCAAGAAAAAATAAAATTTGAATAATAATAATATATCTTTATGTGATATTGTAGTAATGATTTAAATGAAAAACTAAGATTTCAAAAAAAATTGATACAACGGTCGAGATATAATTGATAATAGGTTTCTTGAGAATGCTCGAAGAGAGATGAAAAATAAGGTATAAAGTATAAGTTAATGAGCATATCATTTTTTACACATTTATTTATATAGTCTATATTCACATATTTTAGCAAGAATTTTTTTTTTGGAACCATAACAATATGGAATTCAAAATAAAGAGAAAATTCCAACAAATTTATATCTGATCATTTTAACATTAGAAATAAAATATTTCATTAAAAATTATAATTTTTAAAAGAAGCAAAGAAAAATTATTTATATTTTAATGAGTGAACTCTTCATTAACTATTGGTATTAATATTTGAACATAACTTTGTCTCATGATTCATTGAAACCATTTGACTAAGATCTGAAGGTCACAAACAAACTCACAACGGTTCTCACTAAATCGGATATGAAACACAAAACACCAATTCAACCAATTATATGTTTATGTTTTAATAACCACATAAATATTGACATAAAATATCAGTAAATTTGAAAAAATAAATGGCTAAGATTCGACAAAAAAATTGATCGAACGGTCGAGATAAAAATGATGATGTTGTCTTTTGAGGAGGCTCAAAAATAGGTGAAAAATAAAGGGTTGGGGGTTAATAAAGGGATTTTAGAACAATGTATTTTTCTGTATTGTTGAAGTAAATTGGTTTATATTAAGTCATTTTAATAATATAAACTATTTAATGAATTCATTAGTTTCTTAATAACATATTAATGAGCTACATAACAAATGTAGCATTACTAAGATATATAATCCAACATCATCAGCTGTGTTCCTCCAAGGATGATGCAAATAGATCTACTGAGGATTCTTGTTTCATTCTTGACTTAATTATGAGAATGAAAGACTAATTTTTGTCTCTAATTTGTGAACCCAAAACTTTCAATCATATAAGTTATATACTGTTTTCATTTTTTTAAATATATATTGTTTATCGAATGAATTTTTATATACTATTTGTTTTCAGTTTACATGTTTGTATATATTGTTTTCATTTTTTTTAAAATATATACTGTTTTATAGAATGAATTTTTATATACTATTTGTTTCCAGTTCATATATTTTTATATACTGTTTTAAGTTTTTATATACTGTCGCTACAGTAACATCGCGCAGATGTTACAATCCGAAAAATCATGTTTTATTTCATTCTTCAGGAATATCCGAATTCGGAAATTATGCTTTAGATTGTTGGTACAAACTATTTTGGATATTTGGATTTCGACAAAGAATAAAATATTTTATTTATTGATAAATAAAAATTCATTTTTATATACATAAT
This sequence comes from Juncus effusus, assembly GCA_027726005.1. Classification (NCBI taxonomy): domain Eukaryota; kingdom Viridiplantae; phylum Streptophyta; class Magnoliopsida; order Poales; family Juncaceae; genus Juncus; species Juncus effusus. The sequence continues at coordinate 3,349,927 of CM050909.1, forward strand.
CTTTACACATAAAGTAAATAAATAATTAAAACTCTTTTACCCGGATCGTATAGAACTGTCCTAAAGCGTATTCC
>CM050909.1:3355000-3392500 GCA_027726005.1 Juncus effusus
TCAAAAAGTATTAATTTGTCTAAATCCATAAGATCAAGCATAAACGTCCTTTAAAAACTAGTTCACCTAATTGCAATTTATGATAAGGACCAACATGACTTGAATGCTGTGGTGAACCATGAAACTAGAGAAATACAAGAGGGAAACGTCTGATCACTTAGAATATCATAACCAACAAAACAAGTTATGGTTTAGATTGAAATTAAGTTATCACTTGATTAACATATCTACATGTAACATTGTTATCATATTATATATATGTCTTGTTAAATTTTATCAAAACAATGTGTTGTTATAATGATTGTTGTAAGGAAAAAGAAAAAGAAAAATATGCACCTATTTTTTTTTTAATAAACATTGAGTGCAAATTCTAACTTAAAACACTATTGATTTCCTACAACTATAAAACGATTTAGTAAGAAAAAAAATGTTAAGTTTTATGAAATTACGGCTGTTCAGTGGTAATAGGCCAGTATGGTATTAAAATAGTTCAGCTGGCTGTAAGAATGTGTAAATCGTGTCGTTTGCGATCTACAATCTTAGCAAAATTATTTATAAATCCTCTAATTAATTCTTTCACAATTGTATATGTGGTGTGCGATTGTTAACTTTTTAATCTCGTGTTTCTTTAGTGCAAGTTGTTGATTAAGATGTTGTTTTAATAAGAAAAAAAAATGCGAGAGAAAATAAGAGAACTAAAATTTTGTTTTTAAAAGTTCAAAAGAGAAAAAATAAGGAAATTAAGACATTTAAAGTAATATATGAATCATGAATCATAAAAGATAACAAATTAATTAACGGTCTTTAAAAGTAAGGCTTGACTAATCCTTCCAAAAATCAATCAAAAAGAAATAACTCAAATATTAGATTTACTCAAAAACTTCTATTTTCAAGTTGTTCTTATACTTGTTTCAAATCCTTATTTGAATAGCAAAAACTATTCCAAGTTCTTAATACCCAAACAAATCTCAACACAAAATCTCTCAGACAAATATTTCAAGTCATCCTTCCAAATAACTCAACTTAAATCTTAGGAACTTGTGTCAAAATTCAACCTTTTAATTACCATACTAAAATGCAACAAATTACTTAAGATTTCAACACAAAAGTTACACCAAATAGTGTTTCCCTACTTAATAATACTACTCACAACCCATATTTACAAAGATATGAAACTTTTTACTCATTCAAAAGTAGAAAAATTAAGGAAAAAAAATAGAAGAAAAATCAAACCCTAAGTGAGATTCGAGCTTGAAGCTCCCCTTTCTTGATTTAATCCCCTCCAAGTCACTTGCTCCTTCTAGATCAACCTTGTCTCCTTTAATTTCTATCTCCCATTTTACTCTCTAAAATTAGGGTTTGAGTTTAGGAATTTTAATGGTGGAAAAGAAAAGAAGAAGAAAAAGAATTATGAAAATGGATGAAGAAAATGAATGTGATAATGGATGTGAGAATGGATGAGTAATGGATGTATGAATGGATGTCTTAGAGAGAGAAAGGGTGGTCAAATCATAGAGAAATTTAACCTAGAAAAGATTTAGTAATAGAGTTGTGGAACTAAAAATTGAGCTTGATCTGTTTTTGACTTTGGATAGTAATTTAGGGGCTATTTAACATTTCTACCTTCACTCTCTTATTCTGATTGAATCCGTGTGGGTACATTTTGTGGGAGATCTTCATTATTTTCAGTTCTGCACACATGACGCTCTTTGATTAGCCAGTATCAAATCCAGGAACTTTAATCCCACTAATAAGCAGCTGCCACGTTTGATTCCTTAAATCTGTTGAAATAGGGGTACACGTGTCATCACGTGATTGGACCATTCGTTTCATCGTACTAATCATCGGACTGATCCGATCAATTCCTGCAGAAAATGCGTGAGGATTTTTCTCCAATTCAAACCACTTGAGGCTTCAATTGCTCATGCAACACTTATTATACACGCAATGGAGGCCTCCATTTCAACAAAAACCGGAGGGCAAGTTGTTTGGTTGTCTGGAAAATACGTTTTCTTCACGCCGTGTTGCCACGCATCACACGCCGACTTGGGAAGAATTAATCTCGTACTGGACATCTCTGTTAGCAGCAAAGAATGCGTGAATAACACATCCAATTACACTCACTGAACGGTCCAGTTTTCCGCGAATCTTGCGTTAATGTAGCTACGGAGGCGACCAGTCGACCGATCATTGGGGAGCTGGTTGAATCGTTGAATTCAAAAATGCGTTTTGTCAGATCGTATCGACGCATGGCGTGTTTCTAATGGCTGGAAGAAGATTGTCGTACTGAGAATCATACGTTTCGTACCTGGCCTGTCAGCATGTTCCCAAATGGAGGAACGCCATGTGTCTTCATTGTTTCTGATGATAACGGTTTTCCCACGTGTTATAACAGGGTTGGTCTAGGGAAAATACAATTATTCTCGATTTCTATGCTGAACGAATTATGAGAAGAATAAGGTGGACACGTGTCTCCTTTTTATTGGTTGAGAGGAGAATTGACCTGGTCAAAGGTTGACTTTGACTAGGTTTGATCAGATCTTCAAACGCGATTTCTGAGAATTCTATAAGGACTTTTTTCGCGAGGTTTATACCGTTGGATTTGTCTAGCCAGGCTCTTCGATTTGGTAACCAGTTTGACCCCTTTTGGGACAGTTGACTTTTGGTCAACTGGGCGATTTTCTGAGTTTGACTTTTCGTCTTTTTGTGGATCTTATGGATTTTGGTTTGGATGGTTGGCGAGTAAGTGTTATAAGAGAATTGGAGAGGCGTGTGTTAGATTTTTGCGGAGTTTTGTCGAGAATTCGGCCATCCTTGGCCCAAGATTTGTAGATCGGCTCTTTATTTGGTCTTTTTACCTGAAAGATCACACAAAAGTGCATTAAGAGTTTCAAAAGTAATTTGTATTAATTTTAAACATTTTTTCAATATTTTATGTGATTTAAGGATAATATTTATATGATAAAAACCCTAAAAATGTGTATAAAAATACACATTACAAATCTCACCACACTTAAACCAAGATTGCCCTCAAGCGTAAATTTAAATCAAGTTTTAAGGTTTTAGAATCAGTTTAAATCCATTTGAAAAGAGATTAAATTATTGCCATATTATTAGGCGATTATTATAATAATACACGAATGCCGGTGGATGTCCATTAATAACTTTAAAACTTCAAAGTCGTTTCAACTCGCCAATCTTTTATCCCAAGTATCCATTTTTCAAAAACTAGTACCCTAAGAAAATTTTTATACTTTAACCCCCTAAATTTTACCCCAATATTTCAACTCGATTTTTACTTCACGCCCAAACAAGTGAAAAGTCTGATACGATATCCATGAATCAATTCTCGAGACAAAAGTTGTGCTTTTAATACTTGAAAAAGATTTTTGTTTTTAATCTCGTTTATTTATTTACAATAGGATAGGGTATAATATACAGGGCTGGGGAGATAATATACATGGCCAAAATTTTTGTTTTCTCTGAATTTTGAAACCGGTCGCACATGTTATTAATAGGCCCGAAAGGTTGGTTAAAATTAAGATATTTTTCAAAACCATGGTGTAAAAGATAGAGTTAATTTCGAAAATTTCAATACGATACTAAAAATTGGAAACATTATATCTTGTCATAAAATATTGAGAAGATGAACACGTTATGAAATTTTGAAACCATTAATGGACTTCATATGGATAGTATAGATAAAATGGGATGGAATGAAAAATATTATGGCAAATAATTTAATATCTTCTAAATTTTTCAAAAATTATTCATCATTTTCCGAAACCCTATACTTTTTAAAAACTCGTTGCTTGAAGGACTCGGTTTCAAAAATCTTCCCTCTTGAAAAACCCTTTTCATTCACTTTCCTTTTCAAAAGCCTTTCATTATTTACAAATTCAAACAAGATGTGTTTATTTAAAAAAATAAGAAAAATGAATTGAAAACAAAAATTTTAATTTTTATGGATTTTAAGAGTTTTTCATTGTTTTTGTATTTTTAAAATTTTCATTTTTTTTATTATTTATTTATTTATTTATTTTTGACACAAAAAGTTGCAAAACCCCCCTCACCACACTTAAAGCTTTGCAAGTTCAAGTGTGGGTGAAGAAATTTTGTGAAAATAAAAATTAAAAATAAAAGAAAAATGCAACATGACATCGAGTTGACTCTCGCTAGTGCTCCCGTTTAACGTCTCGAGCCCGACGCGTTTTCGCTCATCCTTCCTTTTCTTTCACACCTTTTGGCGCTCATCAAACCACCGCGCATCGTGATTCTCATAAAATGCCTTCAATCGGTGGCCATTGACTTTGAACGCGACCCCTCCTTCCCTAGAGATTTCAAACACTCCAAAGGGCAAAATGTTGGTTATAGTAAATGGACCTGTCCATTGGCTCTTCAACTTCTTGGGATGTAATCTCAACCGGGAGTTGAACAACAAAACTTTAACGCCAACCTTGTACTTTTTTTTGCGAATAAGTTTGTCATGTGCGATGGTCAACTTCTCTTTCTAAATTCTTGAATTGTCATAAGCTTCAAGACGAAGCTCTTCCAATTCTTGAATTTGCATTTTTCTGAATACCGCATATTTTGGGTAATCTAGGTTGACTTTCTTGATTGCCCAAAAAACTTTGTGCTCAATTTCTACCAGTAGATGACAACTCTTTCCATACACGAGTTTGAAAGGAGTCATCCCTATCGGCATCTTGTATGCGGTACGATAGGCCCATATTGCATCCCCAAGCCTTTGACTCCAATCCTTGTGAGAGGGATTAACCACTTTCTCAAGGATTGTTTTAATTTCATGATTAGAGATTTCAGCTTGGCCATTAGTTTGGGGATGGTATGCGGTCGACATACAATGCTGAACATGATAATTTTTCAAAAGTGATTCGAGGTATTTGTTGTTGAAATGAGAGCCCCTATCACTAATTATAGCTTTAGGTACGCCAAAACGCTGAATGATGTTCTTTGTAAGAAACTCGATCACCGTTTTCGAGTTGGCATCTCTTGTTGGTATTGCCTCAACCCACTTAGACGCAAAGTCGACACACACAAGAATGTACAAATAACCATTCGACTGAGGGAAAGGGCCCATGAAATCTATCCCCCAAACGTCGAAAAGCTCAGAAAAAAGTAAAGTTTTAAGAGGCATTTCGCTTTTGCGGGTTAGATTGCCCGTTCTTTGGCAATTCTCGCAACTCTTTACAAAGAAATGAGCATCTTTGTAAAGGGTTGGCCAATATAAACAACTTTGGAGCACTTTGTGGCTTGTGCGTTGGGCTCCAAAGTGGCCCCCACATTCTAAAGAGTGACAGAAAGATAATACCGAATTGAAGTTGCAATCGGGCACACAGTTGCGCACCATTTGATCGGAGCAGATCTTATAAAGGAGTGGGTCTTCCCAAAAATAATAGCGCGAGTCATTCTTGAGTTTGTCCTTTTGAGCACGAGAGAGCGTGCTCGGCATTTGTCCCGTCTCCAAGAGGTTGACGATGTCTGCATACCAAGGTGTCTTTACCTGGATTGCATAAAGGTGCTCGTCAGGAAACAACTTGTTGATAGGAAGGATGTCGCCTTCTTTTGTCGGGAATCGACTAAGATGGTCGGCGAGGAGATTCTGCGCACCTTTCTTGTCTCGGATTTCCACATTGAATTCTTGAAGGAGGAGAAGCCATCGTAAGAGGCGCGGTTTGCACTCCTTCTTCTTCGTCAAGTACTTGCTGCATGATCTGAAAACACAACCACTTTTGTTCCGACCAAATATGATCGGAACTTTTCCAAGGCATATACAATAGCTAATAATTCTTTTTCAGTGGTTGTGTAATTGCGTTGTGCATCATCCAGTGTCCTAGAAGCGTAATATATAACGTGAGGATCCTTACCAATCCATTGGCCCAAGACAGCACCAACGCTCAATCCACTCGCGTCGCACATGATCTCGAATGGGAGGTTCCAGTCGGGTGGTTTGATTATCGGGGCGGTGCATAACTTCTCCTTTAGGATGTCGAAAGCCTCCTTGCACGCGTCGTCAAAGTCGAATTTCGCATCTTTTTGGAGAAGGCGACACATCGGTTGCGCAATTTTTGAGAAGTCACGTATGAAGTGCCTGTAAAAGCCTGCGTGTCCCAAAAACGAGCTCACGTCCTTCGCATTTCGCGGGTAATGTAACGTATTGATTGCGTCGACCTTCGCCTTGTCCACCTCCAAACCCTTCTTTGAAACAAGATGACCTAGTACAATTCCTTGGCTCACCATGAAGTGACACTTTTCAAAATTCAAGACAAGGTTAGATTCGACGCATTTCTCCATTATTAGCCCCAAATTTGTCAAACACTCATCAAATGAGTTGTCATAAATGGAGAAGTCGTCCATAAAAACTTCTATAAATTTGGAAATGTATTCAGAGAAAATAGAAATCATGCACCTTTGAAATGTACCTGGAGCATTGCACTATCCGAAAGACTTCTTTCGATACGCGAAAGTACCAAAAGGACAAGTAAATGTTATTTTCTGCTGGTCGGCGGGATCAATCGCGATTTGGAAGTAACTTGAGTACCCGTCGAGAAAATAATAATAGGGTCAGCCTGCCAGTTGCTCAAGTATTTGGTCGATGAAAGGTAGAGGGAAGTGGTCCTTCTTTGACGCTGCGTTGAGTTTGTGATAGTCAATACAAACTCGCCACCCATTTTGTACTTGTGTAGGCACCTTTTCGCCTTCCGAATTTTCCACAATCGTAATCTCTGTTTTCTTGGGGACCACGTGAATAGGTGATACCCATTCAGAGTCGGCCACGGCATATATTATGCCTGCATCAAGAAGCTTAAGCAACTCCTTCTTAACCACCTCCATCATCATAGGATTCAATCGTCTTTGAGCTTCCCTTGAGGGCTTGGCTCCTTCCTCAAGGGTGATCTTGTGCATACATGTCGCAGAACTGATACCTGGGATGTCGGCCAATGTCCACCCTATCTCCTTCTTGTATTTCACCAAGATGTCCACCAGGTGCCATTCCTGATCGGATGTGAGGTTGGAGACGATGATGATAGGTAAGGTTTCGTCTGGCCCGAGGTATGTGTACTTGAGATGGATTGGAAGAGGCTTGAGCTCGAGTTTGGGCGCCTTCTCGATGTCGGAATTTCAAGATTACCTATCTTGAAATTCTCAATTGCTTCTCAGAGCAAGAACACACAATATCGACTCAACACAGCCAAGTTTTCAAACAAGATCTGAGTAATACAATTACAGAGATCATGACAGATAAAAATTCGAATTCATATCTCAAAGTACTACAAACTCAAAATACCATTACAAATACCACAAATGCAATCTCAAATGACCAAGGATGGATCAGAGTTACACACAAGAAAATTAAAACAAACAGATCCTACAAAGAAACTACACAATGCTTTCGATGCTTGGCTTTTGACCACAAAAGAGCAGATTGTAGAGAACCAATACGATGTTACCGATGCAATAAGCTAGGCCACATTGCCAAGTATTGCTGGACTAAACTTGTTCCTAATTCCACTACTATTCCAGTTCCAGCTTCAGTACACGAATCTACTGTTCCCCCTCCAGTCAAGAAAGCTGGCTTTAAACCACCTTCAAAAGAGTAACATGCACAAATCAATCAGCAACAAAAACCAAAAATTAAGAGGCAACAAATGACAGTTCATATAAATAAAGAATTGTTTTTACCTGAACTATCTATTATACATGAACCTGTAGAAGCCAAAACCACAAACATCATTCTCAAGAAGGTACCTGTTGCACTAGCTAATGAAGAGACCCTGAAAGGATTGATGGCCAATTTTGGTACATATAATAAATTGAACCATATTACTGGGAGAATAGGCCTCAAAGAAATGGCAGCTTCCATCAGCGTACAAAACTTATCTCAAATTACATACGAAATGCAATTCACAGATGGACATTATATGGCCAAATGCCCAGTTTTTATCTCCTCCGTATGTAAATAGTGGCATTTTTTTTGTCACGATGTAGTGGCAGCTGAAAGTTTCACATGTAGTGGCGGATATAAGTACCACAATATAGTGGCGGATACTATAAGTGTCACAACGTACTAGCCGGAATAAGTGCCACTATGTAGTGGCGGGTTTAAGTACCACAATGAAGTGGCGGTTCATAATCCGTCACAAAAATACTTGCAACGCCTTTAGTAGTGATACATTATGCAGCACATTCTAAACTGCAATTAAATTGATTTGCAACAGTTTAAGCCGTTACTATCTCGAAAAAAGCCGCCACCTAACCAATTTTTTGGTAGTGATAGATGATATACTCATGCGTGTTGCATGCAAAAATGTTAATCAGATGAAAACTTTATGCAACTAACACAAATAATAAATGGATCAAACTTTTCTAATGAATTATTGATTTCCCGTATGTATCCTACAGAACTTACAATATCTAGTATACATTTTGCAAAATTTTACCATGTAAAACTTGCCGAACTAAGACTTTTGTGCTATTCTGTTGTTCTTCTGTGTATTTATTCTGAATATTGGGACTGGTAAACCGACTAGGTAGTGTCTTTTTACCTACTGGTTGAAATGAGCGAATTTTCCAATTTGAGATTAACCCATATTTGAAGGATTATGAGACTTTATTAAATATGTTCTATATAAGATTGAGTTTAGTGGAATTTGAGCCCATAACTTTTTGCTATACATATATTATGTTCTACCAATAAGGCTATGAGCTATTTGTGCGAATTTTCTAATTTAATCTGAACCGTTAGATGAACTTAAATGGATGGTTCAAAACATTTCAATATACTGTTCGCGAAAAGAGAATGTTTGCATCTCCCCTGACAGGCACTACTAAAAAAGTGACCTGTAGTGGCGAGTTTCTCTTGGCGGGAGGCTCAAGTACCAGTACATGAAATTTTGAGGAATTGTTGCAGCACATGAAGATGCACATCTTGGGTCTGCCAGAACCAAACTTCATTTGGCGGTGAGTTACTTAATTTTCGTCCAAATTTTCCTTTTTCTCTCTCTTTCGGAAAGAAACCCTAGAATTCTAACATCTCTCTCTCTCTCTCTCTCTTCTCTCTCTCTCTCTCTCTCTCAGGGTCACGATACCCCCTACTCTCTCCTTTCGCCCCCAAATTAGCGCCCCACTTACGATTGCGAGTATGTATGTTCGTATCCATAAGAGTATAGTCTATACCAAATAAAAGGGTCTTGGTTTGGTCTGCCACCTAAGTTCTTGCTATATATATATATATATAATGCAGACTTAAATTTCTAACTAAAACTAAGAAGCAAAGATAATTAAAAAGAAAGAAATAAAAAGATATAATGCAAACTGAAATGCGTGCAGGTAAATTCCCCCTCAAGCTTAAATTGGCCATTGTCCCGATATACTTCGTTAGCTAGAGATAAAACTTAAAAGGGAGAGTAAGGAATTGTTACCGCGAGTTAGACATCCTTTCCGCCAGGTGGAGGGTCTTGATCATTGCGATGTTGTCACAATGTGTCTATCATTCCCTCCATAACGATCCACTCGTTCAATCAGTTCTTCCATCTGGTCTTCTATTTTATCTACTAATGACCTTATTATGTCGAGCATCATCGAGATCCTTAGGAAGGATTCTCTGGTTTCGTCGTTGCTCTACAGGATCATCTCCACATGTCGACGTAGATTTGATCACGAAAGGCGCTATGACTCCGGCACCGCCCTCTACATGTATCCACACGCGAACTACTCTTGTTGGCGAAAAAACCGAGATTACTAGTTACAGTTTCTCATCTTTCTTTCTCAAAAGGTGGCTAGGGTATTCATAGTTTACTAACCTAATTAGACGAACCTTTCATCTATTTATAGCATCTCATGTTTATACCTCTTCACCTTCCTTTTGATTTTCTGTGTCCAACCGAGTTAGTTCTGTTTTTGTGCAACCCTGTAGGTTCATTTAATATAGGCAATAAACTTCAAGTTTATAAATCATATGTAGCCTCTAGTACAACGTTATTATTACCCAAATTAAATAAATGATACGTGATCATAACCTATATACCAATTATGTATTTAGTCCCTTTGTTAAATGATATTTACATTAATCATAAGGATGGTTTTCTGTCATCCTTATTATGATCAGTTATCTTTCCTGAATTATAATTAGACTGAATAAATTAAAAGACATTAACAACACATGCTAATTCTTTCGTGCATGGCCGTGTGTTTTCCTTCAGTCTCAATTTATTAGGGGGCCCTGAGATATCTCTCTCGTATCCGAGAGTAACAAATTCTGATCATTCACATTCCAACTCATGGTTTACTAAATACCCGATCATAGCTTTTATAATTATCCGGTTAAAGACAACGTTTGACTATGTCAAAGTATGAAGATATACATGCAGGAATCTATGATGACCTCAAGTCAAAGGACTACTCATACATTAGATGATGAGAAAACACTAATGACATATACCATGTATATTCTCATAGTGGGTCGATTCAATATATGTTCTCCAACATATATTTATATTAATGAATTGATATCCAATATTCATGATCAGTAAAACGTGATCATCATCCAAATAACATACTAGTAACTATATATATGATTTGAGATTTTCAAATATGTTTGTCTTACAAACATCTCATATATGACCAGAGATAATTTAGAATTGTATTCACTTTGATTTACGATTTTACTATCAGAATCACATATTCTGATGACGTATAACAGACATACATATTCATGGTTAATTAATAATCTAACAACCCTTACGCACAATTATTATATGAAAAGGTTTATGAGATAAAACATCTAATACAAAAATATAATGCCTGATACATAATCCGTTTCCCACACGGCAAAACAGTTTGCCCTAGTGCATTATTACATTCAGTTGTGCCCTTTTCTCTTCTGGCAGGTAGAAATTTCCTTCTAGAAGGCCCCTCGAGGCGAAGTTGTCATGTTCGGGATCCTCGCGTCTATCCTCCCTAATTCCTAGTGCGTCCTATAACTCCTCCATCGTTATTTTCCATCGCCTGCTCCTAGTTGGAATTGGATCGCTACCATTTTGTTCTACTCCACTTCTTTTTCGAGGGTCGAATGGAACCTTGCAGTTGCGTCTTTGTAGGATTATTTCTTTCGGAAAACTACAATCTCGAGCCCCATTCTCCTCAACAGATTCGTCACATCTTGTTCGATTCTTAATTCCCTTATTGTCTCGAGGAACATGTATCTGTGTCCTTTGTATGAACTATCAGATAATCGTGGGTATTTCTAGATTTTCATGTCTTCCTCGAGGGAATCTGGAAGTGCCCGTTCGGCTCACGTGAAATAGGATGGAATAGAGGATTAAAGGGTTTATTCCAGCCGAACATGGATGGAATATCTCGGATTAAAGGTTGGAAAAACAGAATTGCTATATTCCATGGTAAAGATGGAATTTCTCTAAACCATAGAATAGAGTATAATTTAAGAAATATATGCCCTTCTTTATTCCAAATATCATCCTACGTTACAGTTAAATTTTCTCATTTTCTATTTTATGTGGTCATAATTCATCATTATATTATTTAATCCAAATTTTTAATTTATGTATCTAGCCAAACGCTATTGGAATAAAACAGAATAGTCGCTATTATATATTCCACTATTACGTCTATTCCATGCTTTGCCGAACGGGCACAAAGTGAACAACCTCTTGCTCTTGCCTTTATTTCATTGCACGGTCCATCTTCCTCGCCTTCGTCCAACACTTCCTCGCTGGTTGACTGGCGCTTGTGCCTCCTCGCCCCCTCTTCTTCTTCCATCGCTACATGGGTTTGATATCGCATTCTATTCCTTATAGCACCCTGCCTCAAACTTTCTCCTCGCGTCCTCTTTTTATCTGGCTTCTCATATTCAGAAGATGAGTTAATTTCTTCAATGAACTCGGTTGGCGGAATTACTCAAAGTGGTGTTTGCACGTCTTCTTCTCTCCAAGTAAGCAATCCTGCTGGTTGAAAACTTGGTGCAAGGCTGGGTACTTCGTCGCTCGAGGGGGATGTTGATCCGGCGAACGAGTCAGATGAGGAGGAGTTCGTCCAAAAGTCATCTTTTATCAACTTGCTCATCGTCGGAGTTTAGGCGGACAATCTAGGTTTCGCTGGTGAAAGTTCTTTCTCATAGAGGTTCGAGGAGGAGAGATATAATGGCAGGATTTTGTAGGGTGGAGGTTTATATAGAGGCGCAGGCTGGCGGTTATTTCTAGGGTTTAAGGTTTAAATGGTAGAAGTGCAATGAACAGCCATAAATGGAAGTTATTGTGTGTGTGTGTGGGGGGGGGGGGGGGTTCTTCTTTTCTAGTGTCCTAAAAAAACGTCTTTTCACCTTCCCGGCCATTTCCTCCTCGGTTCACATTCGCAACATCTCCATCGCGTTGGTACTTCATCTTATTATTTCCTGTGATGCACAAAAAGAAAAGAAAAGCTAAACAGGAAGGCAAATTAAAAAATTAAAAATTAAAACAAAAAATAATAATCTATCGGGCTGCCTCCCAGGTAGCGCTTGTTTAAGGTCGCGTGCCTGAACACATATTTTTAAGGAACCAGCGGCTTCGGTATCCCGGACCGGGATATCCATCATAGTCGCTCAGTCTGTTCTCAGGAATCATGTCGCGAGGCTTGTACTTGTCTGGCTCGGGATCCTCTTCCACGTGTTGAATTACTCTCGCCACAAGGGTTTCTGGTTAGTGTCCTCCTTCTCGTTCCATGAATCTCGGGTTGAATCTTTGAAGGAAGTTGATCAAGTTCGTCATTCTCGGCCCTCTGTTTATCCTGTTATAGACATATTTTATCACCGAGTAATCATTGTAAGTGGCAATGTTCGATCTGCGCAGGTAGGGCTCGAATCGCTCTAGCGGGTGAAAAATGCGAAGATCTCCTTCTCGGCCCTCGTGTAACATTTTTGCTCTTCTTTCGAGACCTTACTCCCATAGAGGATTGGACATGGGACATTGTTCCTTCTTTTGGAGAGACATATCCCTATTGCCCCTTTGGCAATAGTAGTCATGAGGTCGTCGGGTGCGAAGACTAGTGCTGGGCTCAAATCTTCGGTATCTCAGAAGTGGTTCATCCCTAAATGGGTAATCTTTATGATCAGATAGTCGTCGAGATGTAAGAAAGTGTACTCGAGACCTGGAGGTAGTGGCCTTAAGCTTCCATGTTCTCACTCATTATCTGCCGTCATTGGTAGACAAACGGGGCAGAGCTCGTTAAGGATTCCTGGGTCGTACATTGCGTACACCTGTTCCCTCCTATTTTCTCCTCCGTTTTCTTCGGGTCTAGGATCTCGATCTGGGGGTTCATCTGATTCTTCATGTGTCTCCTCTGGTTTCAGTTCATCGAGTCTTTGTCCTTCAGGTTCATTGATCGTGCTTTGTCCTCCTGCGTTTTGTTCATCTGCTCCTCTTGGCTCGTAGCTCGCTACTTGGCCTTGATTGATTGGTCTGTTCGGCTCTTTTGGTTCGTCTGGTTCTCTTTCTATATCTTTATCTCTTTATGTGTCTTTATCTTGAATTTCATTTTGTCCTCCCTACGTTGAATGATAATCACCCTTTCTTTACGTCAATTATCGTGCCAGCAGATGCTAGGAAATGTCTTCCTAGTATGATTGGGCAACGGTGTTCAACTTCCTCCTGAAATACTGATAAGTTCAGCTTCGGATCTTTGGAGGGCAAATCTCTGAATTGGTTCTGCTGAACTATGCTAACTAGAGAAGGCTTGAGCTCGAACGTATTTGCGCCTACTGTTGGTGCTAGATGCTCGACTTTGGAAGGATCACGCCTAGTAAACCGTTGTCACGCAGTGTCCTTCGCATAGGACTCGCAAGAAGTTATAATCTAGTTTTTTGTGAAAGAGGATTTCAAATGGAGATTTTTGCAGATTGATGGAGTTTGGCAATCGGTTGATGAGATAGACAATGTTATAGAACATGTCATCCCAAAACCGAAGTAGAATGGAGGGTTGAGACATAGTAGAAAGGGCTAGTTCAACGATGTGCCGATATTTCCTTTCGACTAGTCCATTTTTTTCGGGGTGTATAGGTGCATGTGATGATGATAGAGATAGAGGGGTAAAGATGCGTAATGGGCTTAAACTCGGTGCCGCCACCGATTTAAAGTGTTTTTATGGAGCACGAGAGAAGGTTTCTATTTGAGACTTAAAAAGGCTAAATGCTTGCGACACTTGGTTTTTTGATGTAAGAAAGTAGATCCGTGTGGTAGCACGAGAAGTCGTCCGTAAAATCTACGAAGTAGCGGACCCCAAAATGGAAGAAAACTGGAGCCGATCCCCATACATCCGAGATAAAATGCTCAATGTGATATTTTGGTAATAATTTAGATGAAAAGCTAAGATTTCAAAAAAAAAATTGATACAACAGCCGAGATAAAATGCTCAAAGAAAGTTGAAAAATAAGGTATAAGGTATAAGTTAATGAGCATATCATTTTTGTATATCTTCATTTATATAGTCTATATTCACATATTTTACCAAAAAAAATGGGAACCATAATAATATGAAACTCAAAATAAAGAGAAAATTCCGAAAAATTTATATTTGATGATTTTAACATGAGAAATAATATATTTCATTAAGAACTATAATTTTTTAAAGAAGAAAAAAAATTATTTATACTTTAATGATTAAACTTTTTATTATCTATTGTTACATGTGATATTGTAATAATAATTTAAATGAAAAAGCTAAGATTTCAAAAAAATAATTAATCCAACGGCCTAGACAAAATTAACAATACTTCTCTTGAAAATGCTCAAAGAGAGATGAAAAATAAGGTATAAGATATAAGTTAATGAGCATATCATTTTTGTATATTTTCTTTCATATAGTCTATATTCACATATTTTAGAAAGAAAACAAATTGGAACCATAACAATATGGAACTCAAAATAAAGAGAAAATTCCAACAAATTTATATTTAATGATTTTAACATTAGAAATAAAATATTTTTGATTAAGAAGTATAATTTTTTAAAGAAGAAAAGAAAAATTATTTATATTTTAATAAGTGAACTCTTCATTAACTATTGGTATTAATAATTGAACATAACTTTGGACCATGATTCACTGAAATCATTTGATTAAGATCTGATGGTCACAAACAAACTCATAACGGTTCTCACTAAATCGGATATGGAACACAAAACACCAATTCAACCAATCATATGCTTATGTTTTAATAACAAGATAAATATTGCCATAAAATATCAATAAATTTGAGAAAATGAATGGCTAAGATTCGACAAAAAAATTGATCGAACGGTCGAGATAAAAGTGATGATGTGGCCTTTTGAGGAGGCTCAAAATTAGGTAAAAAATAAGGGGTTGGGGTTAATTTTTGGTTTTGATAAAATAAAACAAAATCAAGATAAATTAGTCGTTTATCGGGTTGCGGACTAGGTTGTCACTATCCTGGTCCGCGGTATAAGTTGATAAAAGAGAGATCTAGAGGTCAAGCTCTTTCGTAGTTCTCTATATAATCTCTTTCGTCTTTGTCGGTGTTGCTTTCATCTTGTCTTAGGAGGGGAGTTCTTCCTTCATGCGACGGATTTGACTATCCGCCTTGTGCTTGTTCTCTGCCGTCTCGATGGGCTGTCACTTATCCTTGATATTGTCTGGAAGCGAGAACCTTGAGGGGGTCTGGGGAAGCCCATTCTGCGCCAACTTATTCCGATCGCCAAAGTCCCTCCTTGTGATGCAAGGATCTCTCACTTTTCCTTGCGCAGGGGACTATCACTACTACTCCTCAAGAAGGTCTTCTGGCTCTCCTAACTCTTCGGCCCAGTCACTGAAGTGAAACGACACTTCTGTACTTGTTCCACCAAGTTTCATCTGTGCTGATCTGATCGACAAGCTTTCACCTCCAGGGTTCTCAGGCTGGCGGGATAAGTAATTCGACACCTACCCGCCAGGTCTAACACCAAGGCTCTAGGTCTCTCCTAACGACCTGATTTCTCATGGCACATACCCAAGATTTATCTTGAGTTGAATTAAGAAGCACAAACCGAAATACTAAGTACAAAAATTAAACAACACAAACAAATATGAAATAAAAAAAGACATTGAATTTACTACACGAACTCTACCCTAGAAAGGTTTTAGTTATGAGAATACATAACTGAAACGGAAAATAAATTAAATTGATTTATAAAACCGTACAACCTTGTTTGTCTTTTCTCTTTGAATGAAAGCACTATTATCAATTTCCTACTATAATATGCGACCCCTGGCTGGCCCTAGGGCTCACTCTTTTATAGGTGAGTGGCCAGCCTCTAATTGAGAGCAAATAAATTTAACCTAAAATCTAATCAAATCAATCCTTCAATCTAATCCCCAGTCAGGATCAATTTAAATAAATTCTGAAATCTAATCCTAATCAAAGATCAAATCTAATCTTCTAATTTATTTCTCCTTCCAAATGGTGCAATGGGCTAGATTGCTAAAAATGCGCCTATCTTCCAGAAGAATTATCTGCCGCCTTCCACCTACAGCTGCGGCGTTCCTCACCTTGATCGCTGTGAGAAAGTGACCCGCGATCGCTGCGAAGGCTATCACGGTTGCGGTAAGGAAAACCGTGTCTAAGGGGCATGGTCCATGATCCATTTTCGGGCTCCCCTTTATGTAGCTCCAATAGACTCCTTTTGGACTTCATTTGGTTCCGAATCACGTCTTTACTACAATCAGAGACAAATACAAACAGTAACTGATTTCTAACAAAATAACCATAGAATAGCATAAAAAGTACTGAAAGTAAGATACAAAGAAAGAAAATATAACTCTAAAATATAAATACGAATTTGGCCTATCAACTCCACATTCTATATAATACATACAACTATCCTATACACTCTTACTACTCTAACATGAATTCGTGGCTTTTTTCCGTTGTGTAACTATCAAACTTAAAATATTAAGTATGCCTCTTCACAATTCAGAAATGTTCATACCCTATGTAGAACATGTTTTTTTTTAAATGCACATGTAGAACTTGTTGAATACAAGTTTTGCTCTCTTTTTTTCCCTTACCACTTAATTTCGGACGAAAAACAGTAAACTACATGAATTCTTTATGATGATGTTAAAAGGGGCTTTGAATATCCTGAAGTGAAACTTGTGTGGTAAGACGTCTCCTCAAATTTGAGAGAAACCCAAATATGAGTCAAGACGAAGCATGTCTAACAACCCATTTATTATGGGTCGTCTAAAAAAAATTTAAACACGTCCTGTGATTAAAATCATGAATCATATTACCATTGTTAACCCAAGCGTAAAACAAAAAAAATAGCCATTGGAGCCAGTGTAATGTGTATTTTTATATATATTTTTAAAGTTTTTATCATATAAATATTATCCTTAAATCACATAAAATATTGGAAAAATATTTAAAATTAATACAAATTACTTTTGAAACTCTTAATGCACTTTTGTGTGATTTTTCAGGTAAAAAGACCAAATAAAACGCCGATCTGCAAATCGTGCGCCAAGAATAGTCGAATTCTCGACAAATCTCCGCAAAAATCCTACACACGCCTCTCCAATTCTCTTATAACACTTACCCACCAACCATCCAAGCCAAAATCTACAAGATCAACAAAAAGACGAAAAGTCAAACTCGGGAAATCGTCCAGGTCAACTGTCCCAAAAGGAGTCAAACTGGTTACCAAATCGAAGAGCTTGGCTAGACGAATCCAACGGTATAAACCTCGCGAAAAAAGTCCTTACAGAATTCCCAGAAATTGCGATAGAAGATCTGATCAAACCTAGTCAAAGTCAACCTTTGACCAGGTCAACCCTCCTCTTAACCAATAAAAACGAGACACGTGTCCATCTTATTCTTCTCATAATTCGTTCACCACCGAAATCAAAATTATATTTTCCCTAGACCAACCCCGTTGTGACACGTGGCAAAACCGTTATCATCATAAACAATGAAGACACGTGGCAGTCCTCCATTTGGGAACATGCTGACAGGCCAGGTATGAAACGTACGATGCTCAGTACGAGAATCTTCTACCAACCAGTAGGAACACGCCATGTGTTGATACGATCTGACAAAATGCATTTTGAATTCAACGATTCAACCAACTCCCCAGTGATCGGTCGACTGGTCGCCTCCGTTGCTGCATTAACGCAAGATTCGCGGAAAACTGGACCGTTCAGTGAGTGTAATTGGAGGGGTTATTCACGCGTTTTCTGCTGCTGATAGAGATGCTAGGTACGAGATTAATTCTTCCCCAGTCGGTGTGTGACGCGTGGCAGCACGGCGTGAAGAAAACGCATTTTCCAGACACAACTTACCCTCCGGTTTTTATTGAAATGGATGCCTCCATTGTGTGTATAATAAGTGTTGCGTGAGGAATTGAAGCCTCAAGTGGTTTGAATTGGAGAAAAATCCTCACGCGTTTTCTGCAGGAATTGATCGGATCAGTCCGATGACTAGTACGATGAAACGAACGGTCCAATCGCGTGATGACACGTGTGCCCCTATTTCAACAGATTTAAAGAATCAAACACGTGGTAGCTGCTTATTAGTGGGATTAAAGTTCTGGATTTGAATAGAAAATAATAAAGATCCCCCACAAAATGTACCCACACGGATTCAATCAGAATTTGAATAAGAGAGTGAAGGTAGAAATGTTAAATAGCCCCCAAATTACTATCCAAAGTCAAAAACGGATCGAGCTCAATTTTTAGTCCGACAACTCTACTACTAAATCTTTTATAGGTTAAATTTCTCTATAATTCGACCACCTTTTCTCTCTCTAAGACATCCATTCATACATCCATTACTCATCCATTATCACACTCATTTTCCTCATCCATTTCCACAATTCTTTTTCTTCTTCTTTTCTTTTCCACCATTAAAATTTCTAAACTCAAACCCTAATTTTAGAGAGTAAAAAGGGAGATAGAAATTAAAGGAGACAAGCTTGATCTAGAAGGAGCAAGTGACTTGGAGGGGATTAAATCAAGAAAGGGGAGCTTCAAGCTCGAATCTCACTTAGAGTTTGATTTTTCTTCTATTTTTTTCCTTAATTTTTCTACTTTTGAATGAGTAAAAAGTTTCATATCTTTGTAAATATGGGTTGTGAGTAGTATTATTAAGTAGGAAAACACTATTTGGTGTAACTTTTGTGTTGAAATCTTAAGTAATTTGTTGTATTTTAGAATGGTAATTAAAAGTTTGAATTTTGACACAAGTTCTTAAGATTTAAGTTGAGTTATTTGGAAGGATGACTTGAAATATTTGTATGAGAGATTTTGTGTTGAGATTTGTTTGGGTATTAAGAACTTGGAATAGTTTCTGCTATTCAAATAAGGATTTGAAACAAGTATAAGAACAATTTGAAAATAGAAGTTTTTGAGTAAATCTAATATTTGAGTTATTTCTTTTTGATTGATTTTTGGAAGAAGATTAGTCAAGCCTTACTTTTAAAGACCGTTAACTAATTTATTATCTTTTATGATTCATGATTCATATGTTACATTAAATGTCTTAATTTTCATACGTTTTCTCTTTTGAACTTTTAAAAACAAAATTTTAGTTCTCTTATTTTCTCTCACATTTTTTTTTTATTAAAACAACATCTTAATCAACAACTTGCACTAAAGAAACACGAGATTAAAAAGTTAATAATTTAAGGCCTTGTCTCTTTGTGGATCGGTACCCTAAACTCGCACATCACATATACAATTGTGAAAGAATTAATTAGGAGATTTATAAACAATTTTGCTAAGATTGTAGATCCCAAACGACACGATTTGCACGTTCTTACAGCCAGCTGAATTATTTTAATACCATACTGGCCTATTACCACTGAACAGCCGTAATTTCATAAAACTTAACACTTTTTTTCTTACTAAATCGTTTTATAGTTGTAGGAAATCAATTGTGTTTTAAGTTAGAATTTGCGCTCAAAGTTTATTAAAAAAAAATAAGTGCATATTTTTCTTTTTCTTTTTACTTACAACAATCATTATAGCAACACACTGTTTTGATAAAATTTAACAAGACATATATATAATATGATAACAATGTTACATGTAAATATGTTTTGATAAAATTTAACAAGACATATATATAATATGATAACAATGTTACATGTAAATATGTTAATCAAGTGATAACTTAATTTCAAATCTAAACCATAACTTAGTTTTGTTGGTTATGATATTCTAAGTGATCAGGCATTTCCCACTTGTATTTCTCTAGTTTCATGGTTCACCACAGCATAGTCATGTTGGTCCTTATCATAAATTGCAATTAGGTGAACTAGTTTTTAAAGGACGTTTATGCTTGATCTTATGGATTTAGACAAATTAATACTTTTTGAATATTTAATGCCTCTGTTATTAGTTATGTTAAAAACTTTACACATTTAAGTGTTTAATTTATTTTGTTTTTATTTTTTATAATCAATTTAACAAAAAAATAATTGCCTGCCATGTTTGCTCAACCGTCATGACTTTCACAAAGTAGAATTTCAACAAAATATTTAATGTCTCTGTCATTTGTAGTGATCTCTTAAATCATCGGAGCCATATTAATTGGTTTGAATAAAATGTCAATCCTTGATGACATTTTATTCAAACTTTATGCAACAAACACACATAATATATGGATCATAGTTTTCTAATGAATTGATTTGCCGTTTGTATCCCTACAAAACTTAAAATATCGAGTATACATTATTAATAGTTTATAAAGTTAAACATTTTTCTATCATATCATTAAGCAACCTCTAGCTCTTTAATTGTGACCTTTAGATAAAGTCATTCAAATGTTAATATTGACCCACATATCTTTTTATTTATTTTTATTTTTTTTTTGCTTCTATAAAAAATCCTTATCTTACAAATTTTTTGTTAAGGTGTGAATTAAAAACGACAAATTCCCAATCTTACAAATGACGCCGTTGCCGGGGAGGCGGCTTGCATTAAATTTTTGACTAACCAATCTCACGTTTTCTCTAGTATTTTTGTCTTTGTTTGTTTTAAAGGTATATGAGAAGGACTAGGTCGCAAGGCGAACCTCAAATACCTCTAAATCCGGAGATTAACAAGGAGTTTCGGGAAATCAAGAAGAACAAGGGAAGAGGTGTGACGAGTTCTTCATCCTCTTCAAGAGAAAATCCGAGCGTGGAGGCTTCTCCTTTCTTAGGGCCTCAAGATCCAAAAATTGATCCACCACTCGTGGAAGAGCCACAAGAAAAAGCTCAAGACTCGACAAATAATCTCTACATCCATCCATCTTCATCAAGACTTTTCTCTCCTTTTCATTATTTCGATTCATCATCATCATCATATCAAGTTATAAAAGTTGAAAAAGAACCCTTAAAAGACCAAAATAATATAAACATGGCTCAAAAAAGGACTTTAGGAGAACTTTTGAAACACAAAATCCTGAAAACATAGTTGTGCCTAACGTACCAAACTTTAAACTAAGTCCATCAATCTTTAGTGCATTATCTATCTTTGAAGGGTTGAAAAATGAGAATCCACATAAACATCTTAGAAATCTACACCGAGTTTGCATGGCACTTTTTGGAAATTCTATTAATCTCGATAATATTAAACTCACCCTATTCTCTCATTCTTTAGCAGACGCACTACGGGAGTGGCTCAACCACCTCCAAGGAGGAACCTTAGAAAAGTTCGAGGATGTAGCAACGCGCTTCATCCAACGATACTTTCCCGCCTCTTTGAGGCCAAGCTAAGGAAGGACATTACGGGAATTAGACAAGAGAGTGGTTAAAGCCTTCAGGAGTACTACGAGAGATTTGTGCGACTATGCGCATCTTGTCCCAACCATGTCTTGGAGAAGAGCACAATCTTCGACCAATTCCTCTAAGGAATGAACTACCTTGAAAATCGACTCTTAATGTGCGCAGCAGGAGGGTCCATCGACGACAAGACCCCTTCTCAAGTACGCAAACTAATCGAGAAAATAGCTCAACAAAACCAAGGATGGGGAAGGGGAGACCAAGTCAACATGGCTAATGTTGTTGACTTCAATGCATTGGAGTCTCGACTTTCCGCCAAACTCGATACCAAGTTAAATCAGTGTTAAATTCTATGGGTGCAAAACTCGAACCAAAGAAGTGCGGGTTGTGAGGATTAACAGACCATGCCACTGATGAGTGCCCGAGTCTCCAAGAGGATGTGAATGCGGTGGGAAATTACGGCGGAAATCAAGGGGGATATGGTTACCAAAAACCCCAATACACTTACGACGCTAGAAGAAAACATCCTAACCTTCGTTGGAGAATGGAGGAGAATCAAGTTCCTCAACAATAAAACCAAAGACAAGGCCTCTACATCCACCCAAATGTGCAACCCCAACACTCTCAACCTACTCAAACTCCATCACAAAACACACAACCATCTTCTTCTTAATATTCATCTTCAAATTCGGACATGGCCCAACTAATGGCTATGATGCAAGGTCTTATGGGATTATTTTTTGCTTCCCAAAACCAGCTCTCAAGTGTGGAAAATAAGCTCTCACGTCAAATCTCGGTAATCTCACAAGGTCAAGTGAGCCTTTCACAAGATCAAGCAATCCAAAACCGTCAAATGCAAAACCTTGAGATTCAAGTGAAACAAATCGCAGGCAAGGTTAATGTATGAAAAGGACAAGTCGATAACAAACTCCCATCTCAAGGAAGGGGACCAGACACCAAACCCATTCTTGCAATCCATTTGCGAAGCGGGAAGGAGATCGAGTTTCCTAGAGAGGAAAAAGAGATTGTTGTGAAAAGGCGTGAAGAATAAAGGGAGAAAGACGAAGAATTAGGATTAGAGGATAAAAATATAATTGTGAATGAGAATAAGAATGTAAATGTAAATGTAAGTGTACAAGAAAAAGAAAAAGAGGGAAAAGAGAAGGAAAAGGGACAAAGGGAAGAGAGAGTTTATATGCCAAAAGTACCATTCCCGTCCCGTTTGGTGGTGAACAAAAAGGCAGAGGCCGAGAAGGACAGGCTTGCGAGTTTTAAGAGGGTGGAGGTAAACATCCCCATCGTTGATGCCATCGAAAAATTCCCCAATGTTACCAAGTTCTTAAAAGATTGTGCACAAATAAAGGAAGGTTAAATGGGAATGAGAAATTAAACCTCTCGGCCGTTTTAAGCCTAGACACCAGACTTCCCCCAAAAGAAAAAGACCTTGGAATTTTCGCCATTCCTTGCACAATTGGTCACCATCAGTTCACAAGGTGCATGCTTGACTTAGGGGCTGCAATAAATGTAATGCCCAAGTCCGTTTACGAGACCCTTGAGCTGGGTAGTTTAAAGAACACTCGAGTCGTGGTGACCCTTGCAGACCTCTCTGCAATCCGACCTCTAGGCATTGTAGAAGAAATGTTGGTCAGGGTGAACGGTCTAGTTTTCCCAGCCGACTTTTAGAAAATCGAAATGGGGAGCACAGCAGATTCTTCTTCCATTATCTTGGGGAGACCATTCCTCAGAACAGCGAAAACCCGAATCGACTGCCACTCGGGTACCTTGTCAATGGAATTCGATAACAAGAAGTTCTCCTTCAACATCTTTGACGCGATAAAATTTCCTGACGACCACAACGTGTCGAGCATTTCCATCATCGATGAAATTGACGAGCTCGTTGACGAACATCTGATAGGGGAGTCTTCTTATTCTCTAAATTCTTTAAATAATTCTTTTAATGAGTTTTGGGATGAACTAGAAAATGTGAACACACTAGACACCCAAAAGAAAGATAATGGGTTAGGCAATCAAAGTGATACAAGTTAAAAATATAAACTTGCCTAACTCTGAAAATGCAGGATAGAGGAGGTTTTATCTTTTCCAAGACTGATGATGAAAGAGCTCAAGATCTCAGGAGAGCGAACGCCGCCATGGGGAGGTATCTCAGGAGAGAAGGCTCAACGACCTGGATAGACTACAGACTGCAGTTCTTCTCCCCCTAGAGAAGCTCTCCTAACTAGTCTTTGGTTGCCGGAGTCTCGCCTGAGAGGAAGACTCAAGAATCGCCTCTCAAGTTAAGAGTTGATCTCCAGTGCAATCTCTCTTAGATAATGATTTTCTACCAAAAAAAAAAAAAAACAAGTAATGATGCTTTTCCTCCAATTATTTGCACAGTATGATGCTTTTCCTCCAATTATTTGCTTCTAAATTCTTAATAAAATAAACAAGTAAATAAAAGAAAATTAGACAAGTTTTAAGAACTGATGGACAAAAATACAGTTTCACATGTTAAGTTGAAGTATGCACAAAGATTCTAATAATTAAACCACAAGTAAAACGAGGCTAAGTTAATTAACTTACTGTTTTAATAATACTAAAATGGTGGTTTCGCACGAGCCATCAGAGATTACATCTTTTATCTCTCTCAATTTCCATGCATTAACTCCAGTTTTGCAACTAAAATTTGATTGGTAATCGTTCAGATTGTTGACGGGTTGTTCATATTTTTTTCTCCTTTGTCACCAGTCTAATGGTGTAGGTCTTGTACTGAAAATATTGAATCATGATATAATTGAAGATTCAAATTTGAACTTTCTTGATTACTTAGCTAATACAAAGTAATATATAACTTGAGCTTTCTGATGTTCTCAGTTTGATGATGTTTAAAACTATTCTGGAACTACTAATTCTTTGTGTTTTTATGAATAAGTTTTAGTTTTGAAAAGAGTTCAAGTCGCTACATGTGAAGACATACTCAAAGCGGACGTTCAAGACCTCAAGACGTGTCAAGTGTTGAAGGTTTAGTTGAATGTTTTCTATTTAGTTGAGTTTTTCTTTGAGTACTCAATTGAATCACCAAAAAAAGAGTTTTTCACTTAATTTTACTGTGAATCCGCCGCTTAAACGGACTCCCAGTCCGTTTAAATGGATTTGACGGTTTTTCATCAAGAAGGTAGTTTTCTTGTTTGCTCGGCCTCTCCTTCCCTCTTTAAATATGGCCGGCCATAGCTAATTTTTTAAGAAAATTTTCTGAGAGATTTAAGCAAAACTCTCTGTAGTGATTGATAAAATTACTCTAAATTACTTGTGAGATTAGGGAGAATTTTAGTGAGTATTTGGTTGATTGATTATTACTGTGAGATTGACAGAAATCTGTTGTAATTTTATTTCACCGCTTCGTCAAGAGTTGTTATAAGGCGAACAGTGGATCGTGTCCTTGTATAAGAAATACTATTTGGACTAGTGCAATCAAGGAGCCGAAAGGCATACTAGAAGAGTAGACGCTCGTGAACGTGGTAAGAGCCGCTAGTGAGAAAGGATGGTTGCAGCAAAAGCTACCACCTAGCCGAACTTTATCAACAGATTTCGTGTTCGGTATTTTTATTTACTTTTCTTTATTTATCATTTCTCTAATTATTTAATTATTACGATCATCCGTCTTAAAGTCTAATAACCTAATAGTCGTTAAAACCTAAAAGTCAAATCCTCCTCACGAATTTAGGCCTTTAAGCCCCTTATTGGCCTTAATTGAACAATAATTGGTATTAGAACAGGAATACAGATCATTTTGAATTCAATTTGAAGAACGATACGATGACAGATGTGAGAAAAGACGCAAGAAAATAAGTGATGAGAAGGCAAAGGACAAGAAGAAGAAGTCAAGGAGCTACTCGAGCGACTCTCCAACACCGCCAAATCAGAATCCGACTCCGACTGAAAAATGACGAACGCTGCTTTCATGGCTCTCGACAATGTAGATGAAATGTGTGGACGAGCCATTCAAAAAATGCTCCGCAAACAAGGATGCCTTCCACCTCCCCCACCTCCGGTGATATCCTCAATCGATGACGCATCATCTTCAGGTTCAGTCCGTGACATGAGTCACAAGATATTTCTAGAAGCTACTCTTGATTATGTTTTAGAAGAAATAAAAGTTCTAAGTTCAAACAAAAGAAACAATACTGTAGAACTTGGACCAAGGGATGATCTAGTACAAGAGCTGGATAGGTTTCGGGAATTTGTTGTCAGTACTCAATAGATGCTAATCGATTCCGAGACTTCGGTAAAGTCATATAAGGCACAAAATTTGTAAAAATTAAATTAAATAATAATAATTGTGATTGTGAAAAATTAAGAATAGAAATAAATCATTTAAATTCAACGTTTAAAAACGGAAATAACTCCTTCAAGTCCGCTTGTGCCAAAAATGTCACAAATAAATTTGATTTAGATAAGATATTAATAGGACAAAAACCAAATGACAAATCTGGTTTAGGGTTTAAGAAGGAAATCGGTTCTAAGTCCTCCCGGGAAATCGCCCAGTTGACCAAAAGGGGTCAAACTGGATACCAAATCAAAGAGATCGACGAGACAAATCCAACGGTACAAACCTCGCAAAAAAAGTCTTTCTAGAACTCCCAGAAAATATGATACAAGATCTGGTCAACCTTGGTCAAAGTCAATGTTTGACCAGGTCAAACCTTCTCTCGACCAATCAAAATGAGACACGTGTCCCTTAATTTTCTTAGAGTTCATGCAGCACGAAAATCAAGGCAAAACGAGGTTTCAATCTAACCAGTCAAGAAGCAGCACGTGGCAACACATTTAGAAATTAGTGAACCAAAAGATGACATGTGGCTCGAACGATTTGAATCTGATCAGAGGATAACACGTGGTGGTATTTTATAGGGGAGCAGCACTGACTAGCCTGACGAATCTCAGTACGAGATTAGAAAAATAGCCAATCGTCAATCGACACATGTTAAAACGCGTGTTAGAAAACGCGTTTCTACAGGAACCACCAATTCTCCCCTCCGGTTCCATGTTGAACAAACACCTTCAGTTTCCCTATAACACACGCCGGAAGAGAAAATGGATCGTCCAGTGATTATAAATGGACATACAAACAATGCGGTTTCTGTGAGCGTCCGTACGAGAGTCAGAAGGGAAACCGTTCGCTCAATCTTCTGTTGACACGTGGCGCCGAATCTGATCAGAAAACGCATTTGTCTCAGCGAATCCAAACTCTCTCCAGTCATTTTAGTAATGGAAGCCTCAAGTTGGGAAATAACACTCTTAGAGAAAAGTATTGGACCATCCAGTCGAATAAAATGGAGTTCTGTTTTCGCGCGTTTTCTGCATTAATTCTGATGCGTCAGTACGAGAATCAGGGAATTTCAGTACGAGGATGAGTTTTACCCAATGAACGTGCGCCACGTGGCACGCTTGATTCAGCAGGAATAAAAGGTTCGATCAGTAAATCTCTGTGCGACACGTGTACAGGAAGTTGAAAGTGGATGAGATAGGGGAAAATTGTTAAATGCACCCCGAAAATTGCACCCAAGTAGAATTTTAATAGAAAGGAAGGAAAAAGATATTACACATCTCCTGAATTACTACCCAAAATCAAATCCGGATCAAGCTCAATTTTTAGTCCCACAAGCTTATTTCCAAAGATTTTCTAAGTCAAATCTCTCTATAAAAATACACCCTCTTTCTCTCTCTAAAGGATCCATGATACATCCATTCATACATCCATTACAAAACCATTTCTATACCATCCACATTCTTCTTCTTCTTCTTCCACCTTTAATGACCTAAGCTCAAAACCCTAATTTTAGAGAGTCGAAAAAGAGGATGAATTTTTACAAGGAGAAAGACGGTTGATCTGGCTTGAGCAAGGGTTGAAGGGGAGACGAGATCAATCAAGAAGGAGGGGCTCTAGCTTTACTCTTCACTTTGGGGTTTGATTTTATTTTCCTTAATTTTTCCTTATTTCTTCTTCTTTTGAATTAGTATCACATTCAAGTCTTGTGTAAATATGGTTTTTATGAACATGAGTGAGTAGATCTTTAGTAGGGATGCGATGATTTGTTTAAGTTTGTTTGAAACCTTGTGTTAATTGATTTGATTTGGGGATTTGTGAAAGTTATCATGAAACGTTTATTTTGAATATTTGATTTAAATACTTGGCTAAGTTATTTAGATTAAAATTTATAAATTGTAAATATTGTGTGACCAATTAATTAAATAACTACTTGGCTAACTTTGTTTAATTAATTGAAGTTTTGGTTGGATTTAGTATTTGAATATTGAATTGGCTGATTTGTGTGTAGATCTAAATTAAATCATTAATTGTTTGTTTTTAGCTTGAAATACTTGAACTTATTTTTTTCTTAAGATTAAAATATTTGATGGTTAATGATAACATGCTTAAACAAATTATCCTACAAGTCCCTACCTTTAATTAAATATTTGAAAAATCAAAAAATCATACTTCTTTCTTTTATTCCCTTTTATTATTTCAAAAACAACTCATCTTAAATCTTTAAAAACTAAAATACTAGAACTAATATTCGATTAATTAGTTGAAATTTAAGGCCACACATCCTAGTGGATTTACACCCTAAACTCACACACCACATATACACTTTTTGGTTAATAAGGGAAAATATAAATATCTTTGTTAAGTTGTGAATTAAAAATGACAAATTCTCAATCTTACAAATGGTGCCATTGCCGGGGAGGCGGCTGACATTAAATTTTTGACTAACAATCTCACATCTGTTCTAGTGTTTATGTTTTTGTTTTTGTTTATTTTGAAGGTATATGAGAAGGACTAGATCGCAAGGCGAACCTGAAATACTTCTAAATCCGGAGATTTACAAGGAACTTTGGGAAATCAAGAAGAACAAGGAAAGAGGTGCGACGAGTTCTTCATCCTCTTCAAGACAAAATCCGAGCGTGGAGGCTTCTCCTTTTTTAGGGCCTCAAGATCCAAAGACGGAGCTACCACTAGTGGAAGAGCCACAAGAACAAGTTCAAGATCTTCCGATCAATCCTTACATCCGATCTTCATCATCAAGACCTTTTTATCCATCTAATAACTTAGATTCATCATCATCTTCATCATCTCAAGTTATAAAAGTTGAAAAAGAACATTCTAAAGATCAAAATAAAGTGAAAATGGATGAAGAGAAAACATTAGGCGAACTATTAGCACATAATCTTCAACAAAATCCAGAAAATATTGTGATACCCACCGTGCAAAACTTTAAATTAAACCCAGCAATATTAAATATTTTACCTGTTTTTGACGGACATAAAAATGACAATCCTTATATACATTTGGGTGAATTAGATCGAAAATGCACGGCTCTCTTTGGTAAAACTAATGACTGGGACAATATTAAACTCACTCTCTTTTCTCATACTTTAGGAGATGATCCAAGAGACTGGCACAATCACCTACAAGGCGGGCCATTCAAGACTTTCGAGGAGGTGGCACAACGCTTTCTCAAGCGCTACTATCCCGATTCACTCACCGCCAAGTTGCGATCCGAAATCACGGGGATTAAGCAAAGGAATGAAGAAAATCTATAGGAGTATTACGAATGCTTCATCCATTTAAGCGCATCATGCCCTAACCACGATTTGGAGGAAACCTCTCTCATCGCCCAATTCCTTGAAGGCATGAACGATCTCGACGTCCGTCTTCTCCAATGTTCAGCAGGACGAAACATCAACCACCTGACACCCTCCCAAGTGCGAGAACTTATTGAGACGAATGCGGCAAGCATGAGAGGGCGTAGTGGACGAGGTGGACAAGTGAACGATCGCATTTAACCGACGAATGCAAAACTCTTCAACAAGATGTGAATGCAATGGGGAGTTATAATCAAATAAATCCCTCAACAAAACCCCAAAGGCAAGAACTTTACACTCACCCCAATGCACAACAACAACAACCTCCTCAACCTTCTTCATCAACCACTCAACCTCCCTCTCTCGATGAGAAATTCGACCAAATGATGGCTTTCATGACGAACGGATTTTCAACCTTTACAACAAAATTGGGGTCGATGGAGAATGAGATGAGTTCCCTTAGCCAAGGACAAGCGACAACGAGTCGACAAGTTCAAAACATGGAAACACAAATGAGACAAATGGCAGATGAAGTGAACATCCTGAAGGGACAGGTTGATAATAAGCTCCCATCTCAACGAAGGGGACCTGACACCAAACCCATTCTCGCAATTCATTTGAGAAGCGGGAAAGAGGTTGAGTTTCCTAGAGAGGAAAAAGAGTGAAAATATAATTGTGAATGACAGTGAGAATGTAAATATAAATGTAAATGTACAAGGAAAAGAAAAAGAAAAAGAAAAAGAGGGAAAAGAGATGGAAAAGGGAAAAATGGAAGAGAGAGTTTATGTGCCAAAGGCACCATTCCCGTCCCGTTTGGCGGTGAACAAAAAGGCAGAGGCCGAAAAGGACTTGCTTGTGATTTTCAAAAACGTGGAGGTAAACATCCCCATCATTGACGCCATCAAAAAATTCCCCAATGTTGCCAAGTTCTTAAAAGACTTGTGCACAAATAAAAGAAGGTTAAAAGGGCATGAGAAAGTAAAGCTCTCGGCCATTTTAAGCCTAGAAGCCAAACTTCCCCCAAAAGAAAAAGACCCTGGAATCTTCACCATTCCCTGCACAATTGGGCACCACCAGTTCACAAAGTGCATACTTGATTTAGGGGCTGCGATAAATGTAATGCCAAGGTCTGTTTACGAGACTCTTGGCCTGGGTAGTTTGAAAAATACTCGAATCGTGGTGACCCTTGCAAACCGCTCTGCAATTCGACCTCTAGGAGTGGTTGAAGATGTGTTGGTCAGGGTAAATGGCCTAGTTTTCCCAGCCGACTTTTACATCATCGAAATGGGGAGCACAGCGGATTCTTCTTCCATTCTCTTGGGGAGACCATTTCTCAAAACAGCAAAAACTCGAATCAACTGTCATTCGGGTACCTTGTCGATGGAGTTCGACAACGAGAAGATCTCATTCAACATCTTCGATGCGATAAAATTCCCTGACGATCACAATGTCTCGAGCATCTCCATCATCGACGAAATTGACGAGTTAATCAACGAACATCTGATAGGGGAGTCTTCTCATTCTTTAAATTCTTTAAATAATTCTTTTGATGAGTTTTGGGATGAACTAGAAAATGTGAACGCATCGCCTTCTCCAAAAAGACATCAAATTCGACTTTGACGACGCGTGCAAGGAGGCGTTCGACGTCCTGAAGGAGAAGTTGTGTACCGCCCCGCTAATCAAACCACCCGACTAGTTAAGCGTTGGTGCCGTCTTGGGCCAAAGGATTGGTAAGGATTCTCACATTATATATTACGCTTCTAGGACACTTGATGATGCACAACGCAATTACACGACCACGGAAAAAGAATTATTATCTATTGTATATGCATTGGAAAAGTTCCGATCATATCCGATCAAACCCAAGTGTACCGTGTAAAATCGTCAACGAGTACCAACATATACCGAGCAACCCCGTACAACACATTTTGCGTAGGACCCATCAAATCACTATGAATAAGTTCTAACGTACTTTTACACCTTGACTGAGACTTCTCGAAAGGTAGCCGGTGAGATTTACTATATTAACAACACTCACGCACCTCAACACCACTTGCAAAAGAAAGAGACGGAAGCCCGTTGACAAGATTCCTCGAAACTATCGCCTTCAACTTGTCAATACCCACATGGCCGAGCCTAGCATGCCAAATCGACACGCCATCATTATTGCTCATCTTGTCAACATATGAAGAAACTGAAAGAACATACAAGTTCTTTACTCTCTTACTGACGTGAGTAACATCACCCTTCACCTCCTCCACATTCCGGAGAAACTTCACATCCTTCGGGCCAAACAACACATAGTGACCACATCAACCGCATTCGCCACCGACAGAAGATTCTTCTTTATACGAGTCACGTGATAAACACTGTTGAGAGTTATCGACCCGTTGTCTTTACCATAAACAACAACCGGCCCTCATTCATCACATGGTGAGCAATGTTGTCGACAGTAACAAAGGCAGTATTGCTTTTATACCCGCAAAGTGAAGAAAATTTTGAATCGTCACAAATCAGATGTTGACCACAATCGAAATCAATCATCTAGTTATCCTCGTAGTTAACAGAAGCACACACGACTAATGAAACTCCTTCTGCTACGAAACCCGTATCCTAAACTTCACTCTTTACAATATCCTCCTTACTCGCGGCATTTTCTTCTCTGAACTTAACACGAGAATTCTTCCTTATGTGACCGAGTTTCCTACATCAGTAGCACTTGATAACAGACCTAGAACAACTATTCGAGGAAGACTCCCCCTTCTTCGTAACCACCTTCTTCCGTTCCTCTTGGTCATACCAAGTTTTTACTTTGTTAGACACAAGAGCGTGACCTTCCTCTTCAGAAACCGAAACACCCGCCATTTGTCGAGCCAACTTCCATGCCTTGTGATCAAGACATATATCGTAGAACAAAAGGAATAAGCAAATGTCCATTCAGATAGGTTTATGATCGCTGATCATTTCATTTAATATGGGTAGTTATGACACCAGTCTAGAGGTTACTCAGGACATACGATCTTTAGAAGAACATTGCCAGCGTTAAATAGAACCTACACGGTTACACATAGAACAACGTTTAGTCGGGAAGGAAACACTCTCAAAAGGTTATACATATGATGTATAAAAGGGTGAAGGAAATAATCAATCATTGGATGATTTATATTTTGGATTGTGCAAATCTCAGCACAGTTCCGTTGGCAACAGAACAGTTCTGTTGCCAACGGAAGTTCCATTGGCAA
The DNA here is from genome assembly GCA_027726005.1 of Juncus effusus. Taxonomy (NCBI): domain Eukaryota; kingdom Viridiplantae; phylum Streptophyta; class Magnoliopsida; order Poales; family Juncaceae; genus Juncus; species Juncus effusus. Next base: position 3,387,654 of record CM050909.1, read on the forward strand.
TGGAACAGTTCCGTTGGCAACAGAACTCAGCCAATTCCATAGCAGCAAAGTTTTCAGATTAGGAAACCATATTCCGTTGGCAACGGAATAAGCGCTGGAATTAGGGATTTAGTTATAGTAACTGAGCAATCCTTCGCCTCTCTATCTAGTATAAATAGAGAGGCAGTCTCCCTCTATTATACACACAATACAAAGCCTCCTGAAAGTATTTCCGGACTCATCTAGCTGAGTCCAGTTATTCCGACGATTCGAAGTTCGACGTGGATACGAGTAGAGGTCTTCTGCTTTGAAGACTAGCAAGCGATCAGTTTCTTTACCCTAAGAGAAGCAAGGAGTTCGTTCGAGTCGAGCTTTAGGAGCACGAAGGAGAAGAAGCGAGGCATAGCAGTTGAGACCTACATCCGCTGTAATCTCCCGGATCAAGAAGATCCGAGGTATAAATTTTAATAGTTAATCTCGTACTTTTATTCCCTGAACGATGATTCTTGGGAGGGTTGAACCCGCGTAGGTTCCGCTGCGCATGTAACGTACATGGCTACGGGTTCTCCAACAAACTCGTCAAAAGTTCTCCAAATCACAGCCGCCAATTTGCACCCCTTAATATGCTCGATTAGATCGCGTGATATCGACCTCGTCGACAAGAACTCCGCCTTAGCATTCGTTTTCGACCACTTCTTTATTGTGTTTGCATTTGTCACCGTACCATTCGTACCGGTGACAGGCGTCGGTACAAGCTCTGTACCAACAACGATCTTCCATAACCCCTCACTCCTAATACAAGACTCCATACAACTCTTCCACATAGAATAATTTGAAAGATTTAGAGTCTCAATACCAAGTCCACTAACCCGAGCTCAAAACTCCATGGATGCCGTAATAATCAATCATTTCTTCACCAAGGGACGAGAACAACATCGTCTATCGCCAATGTCGTCATCTACCACCTTTAAAGCTCTGGTACTATATAAAGAAACCAGATAGTCACATAAGGACTGAACCAGATAACCGCACGCTAACAGAGAAACAGAACAACAGTGATTGCGCAGTAATACAGAAGCACTAAACCAGCAACAACCTTGTGGTTATCAGCAGCGGAAATAATAATGCAGCAATAAGCTCACACTAACCCAAGAAAGAATAATAATAGAAGAAGAAAGGATTGAACAATGGAACTTGAGAAATAAAATAAACTTCTTATTACAAGAAAAAGAAAGAGATACAAAATGTTGTTGTTGTTGGAATGAATAAAACTCTACCCTTACCCCTCTATTTATAAGCTAGTCATTCTTTATAAAATAGTAAATAAAAGATACATGGTAATACTAAATCTCCTTGTCAAGAAACCTTATTCAAGGTAATACTAAACCTCCTTGTCAAGAAACCTTATTTGTGGTAATACCTTGTAAAGAAACTTTATTTCCAAGAAACCTCTTTCCTAATTTGTTGACCGCTTTCATTACATACAAATACATATTTATATTTTAACAGAGCTTACATTAATCTTAAAGCAAAATACATGATATGTGAGAAGTAAGGAGACTTAATAAATGAATAAGATAAAAAAAAATGTTGAAAAACAAATAGAACAAACAAAACGTTGCAAAGAAGGGCATACGTTCTATTTTTGTAACTAGCATAAGCTGTTACATCGAAAAGAAAGAGGTTAGAACGATGTCAATACCTGAATATATACCCTTAATTCGCTTTCTGAAACTATCGCTTGAACAAATTTTTGTACTCTTGATTTTAATTATTTAATGGTATCTCAGAAGGCATCGCCTTTTGATGCTTCAAATAAGAATATATACCTTTAATTCGGGCACAAATTTGCATTCTAATTGAAAAATATGATGAACTTTCCAAAAGCAACACTATTAATTTCAAAATTGGGAGAAAAATTTGAACCAACATAGAAACAGAACAATTTCAAATTGAAATCACCAAAAAATACTTGATTTCACATTGAAGACTAAGTATAAAAAGGAACAAATAAATCATAATCTCCTTGCTATTCTGGTACTTACTGATCTGACGTGCGTCTTCTTCATTCCGCCGGTCATCGGCGCGGATTTCCAGAGGCCATGGTTGTGAGCTTCTTGCGAGGATCCCTGGATCCACTCGATTTGCAAGCAGTTGGCTCAAGTTCCACTCGACATAGCCCTACCTCCACTAGATTTGGGAAAGCGGTCGTCAACTCAAGTTTCACTCGGCGTAGCCCTGTCTCTACTCGTTTTAGAGCGGTCTTTGACTCAAGTGCCACTCGGTGAAGCCCTACCTCGACTCGATTTGCGCGGTCGTGGATTCAACTTCCACCGCGCTTAGTCCTGCCTCCAATCAGTGAGCTGTCATCGGATCAAGTTCCGCTCAATGTGGAGACATATTAGGAGGATGTCGGGAGAGAGAGAGAGAATTGAACTAGTTTAGATTATCGGAGATCTGGTCTCGAGAGGGGGTAGAGGGTACGGCCGCCAAAGAGGGAAAATTGAAAACTGAAAACCTAGGGAGGGACTGGGACGCGGAGAATCAAAAAATAATGTACCTTGTCAATTGATAAAACGAAGGATAAGTATACCAGGCCGTCAAAAATCCCCCAATGCTCACTTTAACACCTCCATGCGGGCCCCGTTTACCATTTCTTTTATTAAAAATAAAAGAGATGCTAAATGGGGCCCATGTGGAGGTGTTAAAGGGAGCATTAGGGGTTTTTTTAAGAGGGTGCCCCCTATATCACCCCGCGAAGCGAAATATATTAGTTGGTTATTTTGCTTGTATGAATGAATGAGATAATGACACTCATACACACGTGACTCCTACCATAAGTATTAATGGTCTAATTTGCATAAAATATGTGCATAGTAAGATTGAAGTCATGGAAATTTTTTATGGTAATAAATTTTTTACATAAACAAACCTCAATAAATATATCATTTTGAGAAAGAAGTCAATTATATATCATTAATATTTGTATACATATCCGAAAACAAAACTTAAGTGTTTGTATATGTATATGTACTTTATATATGCGGAAATATCAGAAAATAGATCCAACAGGTAGCTGCTTAAAGGCTTTGTCAAGCTTTTGGTCATTAAATTATCTTATATATATAATACATATTGTTAGTACTTTAAAACAAAATGGTATATTTTTACTAATATTATATATTTTTTTAATTATAATTTTGTAAATTGGAAAAAGATTATTTTTCTAGTCCAACTAATTCAGGTTCATGCCAGTAGAGTATGAAAATTTGTCATTTCACTTGAACAATAACATTCCATTTTTTACAATTTTATTCAAATACATTTGTATCAAATCTCTTATTTTTGCTTCCCCGAGAGCATTAACAAATGCCTCTAATTTACATATGTGGCATTTGCAAGGAATCCTCTTTTTTCGAACCAATGAATAAATTAATAAATGTTGTTATTTTAAATTAATGACATCATTAGATAGTGAATGTTGTTGTTTCAATAATTTTATGACATTTCAATTTAAATGATATTTATTATACAAATACCGAGGGATTTGCTACAAAATCCCGTCATTTTAGTTAAAAAGGTAGCATTTCGATCAATGCTGCAGATAAATGTCGTTGTAACTAATTAATTGTTGTAGTATAGGTTGCATGTTCATATCCTAATAATTTTATGTTGCTACATTTGATTCAAGGATCCAGTTCTTATATTTCACGAGAGGAGGTGGATGCGAGAGACGCAGGACCAAGAGGAAGCTGGTGGGAGACGCAGAAGAGGGAGGCTCAGATGAGAGAGAGAATCGAGGACAGGATAGGGAGCATTCTCCATTGTCCATGGCGAGATCTTTCCATCTCTCTTTCCATTTCTCTTTCCATTTCCGAAGCAGGGAGGTAGAAGAGAAAGAGGCGCTACCATTTTTGGAGGTAGACGGAAGGAGAGTTAATGGAGGGTTAAGTTTGATGGAGCTGAGATTATCATGATGAAGATCGCACGGTTGTGAAGATGATGGAACGTATTTTTTGTCCCAAGCCCATGGGGTGTTCCGCTCCCTTGCTTGATACTTGACTATATTATGTAAGGATATGAATAAGATTTTTATTTCTTATGGGGTACATAAGAAAAAATTCTTGTATTTGGAGTTGTGTCAACCGTAGTTTTAATTACATGATGACACGTGTTATGGCATGAGTATTTGTGGTTGGGTTAAGACTTTTTTGTCTTTAGTAGGCTGTACATGGACCGGTCCTATTCAAATATATGAGTGATTGTGTCTGGTTTATGAAGAAGAGATTGTTACTTCCACCACACTAAAAAATTTGAGTTTCTTATCATTTATATACTTACACATAATTGTTACTGTAGAATAATATCATGGTTCAACGTGCCCAATGAATATTGACCGAGCCTCTCTTCCATAACAGATATATCAACATGTGTCAGCTTGACAGTAAATCCAAATTGTGATGAACGCTTCAGATTAATGAGGTGTGTGGTGGTGACACGTGGCAGGAAAAACATGACCAACTCTTATATATAGTAGTATAAACACATAATTGTTACTGTAGAATAATATCATGGTTCAACGGGCCCAATGAATATTGACGGGGCCTCTCTTCCATAACAGATATATCAACACGTGTCAGCTTGACAGTAAATCCAAATTGTGATGAACGGTTCAGTTTAATGGGGAGTGTGGTGGGGACACGTGGTAGGAAAACATGACCAACTTTTATATATAGTAGTATAATTTCCTAGATTATAAAAAAATACTTTGTTGTACTGTATTTGTACCTCAAAAAGTATTAAAACATAATTGTAAAAAAAAACATGAGTAGAATTAGCTATAAAAGGAACAATAACTCATCATATCC